>JADBJO010013229.1:0-20000 GCA_016801955.1 Conus betulinus
AGGTCATGCTGGATCTTGGGGTCATTGAAAAATCAAATTCTCCATATGCGGCTCCTGTGGTGCTGGTTTCAAAACCAGATGGTTCAGTCAGATTTTGTATTGATTACAGGGCTTTAAACAAAGTGACTGTTTTTTGATTCTGAACCAATACCTGATGTGGAGGATTTGTTTTGTCAAACTGAGTCAAGCCAAGTATTTTGTGAAAATTGATCTGACCAAAGGTTATTGGCAGATATCGATGAGTGATGAAGAAGATAAAGAAAAGACAGCTTTTCAGACACCATTTGGGCTTTTCATTTTTTGCAAATGCCTTTTGGTTTGCAGAATGCACCGGCATCTTTTGCTAGAATGATGAGACAACTCAGGTTGCATGAACTGTCTGCTGTCAGTTTTTTTTTATGATATTTTGCTGGCTTCACAAACATGGAGTGATCTACTGAGATGTTTTGAAAATGTTTTTGAAAGACTCCGTTCTTTTGGTTTGACAGCAAGGCCATCAAAATCATGGCGGGTTTTCAAAAACTGGAGTTTTGGGGCATACAATTGCTGTGGGTTTGATGCAGCCAGAAAAGAAAAAAGGAAAAAGAATTTTGGCAATCAAACCCCATGTTCAAAGAAACAGGTTCGTTCGCTTCTTGGTTTGTTATCTTATTACAGGCGTTATGTCCCCAACTTTGCAACTCTCACAGCTCCATTAACTGAGTTGACAAAGGGTTCCAAGCATTCATCTAATGATTGGACTGTAGATTGTCAGAATGCTTTGGCAGCAGTTCAAAATGTTTTGAATTCTTTTCCTGTTTTACTTTTGCCCAACTTAGCGAAAGATTTTGTCCTCAGGATTGATGCAAGTTCAACAGGAATGGGTGCTGTTCTTTTGCAGGAACATCAAGATTTATTGCATCCTGTACAGTTTGCAAGTAAGAAGTTCACTGATGCACAGTCAAAGTATTCTACTATTGAACGGGAATGCTTAGCGATTGTGTGGGCACTTGCAAAATTTGAGCGTTTCTTGACAGGCAGGTTTTTTTGTCTTGCAGATGGATCACAGACCTCTGACGTTTTTGAAAACATCAAAAACAAAAAATAACCGTCTGTTGCGGTGGTCTTTGGTGGCGATCCAGCAATTCAGTTTTAGGGTTGATCCAATTTCAGGGTCCAACAACGTGATCGCTGATATTTTGTCTCGACAGCAATAAGCAGGGTGTGTGTTTTGAAGTTTTGCTGTTGAAAGTTGAGCTTATATATTTGTATGTGAGTAATGGAATTGTTGTTGTGTGCAAGATTGATTACTTACGGGGATGACAGTTGATGCATTGATGCTGTGTTGGGGGGTGTCATGTGAATGAGAAAAGTGTTATGTGAATGGAGAAGTTTCATATCAAAGTAAAGAGTGTTAAGAGATTTTTGTAATTTTTGCGATTGTGGAATGGAACCTACGGTTTTGATGCTTTTTTGTATTCATGGAGTGCAACCACCACAAGTGATGTGGGAAGAGTGGGACGCTGAGTGGATTGTGAAGTGTGTTCACCCAATGTGAGGAAGGGTGGGATTATTGTTACTTCAGAGGAGCTCTGGACACAGACATAGGAAGATGTCCAATTATAACCCTCCTGGGTTTTAATATTGTTAGGACTAGGATTGTCCTGTGCAACCCTGGGTTGGGTGTGCTACATGGTTGGACTGGTTTGTCCGATGCAACCCTGGTTGGGTGTGCTTAACCCTTGGTGGGTGTAAGATGCCTGGCGTGGCAAAGTTTCACTAAGTATAGAGTGTAGATGTAGACTGGAAGTCTACTAGGGTAGGCTTGTTGCTTATTCCCTAGAAGGTGAGTACCAGTTGGGGTTGTAAACTGGTTAAAGCAATTACATTAAGGTGTAATTGTAATGATAACAGAAGTTTGATGATTATAAAGATTTGAGGATATTGCGCTATTTGGGAAAAAGAGAAAGATGAACGTTGAACGCGAAAAAGAAAAGAAAATTGAAAAATAAATAAATAAAATATTGTTGTATAAAGATTTCTTTCTGTACCCCAACTGTAGGTAGGAATAGGTTGGCGGAACAAGACTCATGTGAGTATTCTATTTTGAATTTGGAGTGAATGTAAAAGGAGTTTAAAAAGGAGCCATGAATAATAAAAGAGAGAAAGAGAAAAATTAAATAAAATTCATTTTAGAGAGGTTAACCCTGGACCTAGGGTTTCGTTACAGAATCCCTCAGCGTCCAGTGGTGTTCCCGACTAAGGTGTACCAGTCTAGTGAGGATCCAGACTGTGGTGTTCCAGAGGTGGTACAGCCAAGTGCACGAAAGCTCCTCGACAAGTCAAGAAGATGACTCGTCTTTACAACAGTTATTTAATATAACGATCTGATAGTGTAATGTGTGTGTGTGTTTGATTCTTGATAAAACTTTGAATATTGTATTATGTGTTTATATATGTGGAAATATCTTGTGAAGAGAGAAAATAATTGGAAAACATACTGAAGTGAAAAGAAGATTTAAGACCCTTTCCTTTATTATTGAGTAAAGGGAGCGTTTTATAGAAACCTAATTTTGTGGTGATAGTGCTCCTTTGGGTGAATGGAGTGATTGTGCGTTGCGTATGGAGTAAGCATACTGTGTTTGTGAATGCAAGTGTGGATGTGCACAAACATGGGGTGTGTGAGAGTCCAAAGTCAACATGCCCAATTACAACCTGAACAAACCTGCAGGCAGGTGTAAAGGAATTGTAACTGCTCTGACACGGTCAACAGTACCCCGTGCTATCGCGGAATCCTGTGTATTAGTTTTTCTTTTATTTTGATGCAATGCATGAATGAATGGAGACCGGCGTGGTCGAATGACGTACAAACTAATCTAGTTTCGTAATAGGTCTAAACTTGTGTATCAACACGCGCTCGGCGACGGCCTATCGTAAAGGGAAAATATCAAGATGAACATTAGTAAGTTTTATTTAAATATGGATCTTACATGAAGTACAGGGAACAAGACATGTTTTGTTTTAAAACGTTGTCAACATACGTGAACCACCACCAAGGTGAGCTGTTTCGTCATTTCTTTACAAACGAGTCAAACTGACATTATTGGATTCACAATAGATCCAGAAAGGATGCCAACTAGCCTTGGTTTGAAGGTAAAAATGATTTATCGATTTGTAGATCGGGTTCATCAGTTGCAGATCATCACAGAATGAAGGAGGGATGAAGAAAATGCTATTATTATGTGTGTTAACCCATTCGCTCCAGATGCAGCAGGTTTTGAGAAGCAGTTCCCAGGAAGATGGGAAGTTCCAAACTTAGTGTTATTATTGATCTTAATTTTAAATGCATCTCTTTCAGATTAATCGATGTTAATTCGGAAATGTTAGGATAGTTATTTTTTTTTATGTTTCAGG
The DNA here is from genome assembly GCA_016801955.1 of Conus betulinus. Lineage (NCBI taxonomy): Eukaryota > Metazoa > Mollusca > Gastropoda > Neogastropoda > Conidae > Conus > Conus betulinus. Next base: position 3,394 of record JADBJO010013229.1, read on the forward strand.
CTTTCACATACTCTAGTGGACTTATGGAGGAGGGTTCGAGTCTTCACCCATCAAAATCATCACATATTCATTAGCTGTAGAACGCCCTAAAATGTGGATATTTTACGTCGACATGAACTGGGTTTGGCGAAGAAGACTTATTCAAAGGAACATATAATTGCTTATGTTAGTATAAATCGTCGTCTATATTGTCTCTACGCAGAAGGCATTACGACGTCGTATGAATTCATGGAATGATTCTCTGATTTATTACGAGTTCAGGGATGATCTATTATTCTCCTGATGATTGGAGAACAGTGGACTATATACACATATTTCTTGATCGCGCTGAATCGTGAAAAAGGCACGTTGTTCCGTTCATCAATCAAGCAAGAATTGTTTACATTGTGAATTGGAACAAGTGAAGTTTCGAATATATCATTCGTCATTCAAGCAGGAATTTAACTTCAGTATCTTCATATGAACTGACTCATCCACATACGTGTTCAACATCCATCCAGTCTTTATGAATTGAAAATGGACATTAACTTCATTGACCTGCCAAGCTGAGTTAGACGTGTCATCATTAAACCATTTGTAATTGTTGCTAGTGTCTAACATCATTCCACAAAACACACACACACACACACACACACACACACACACACACACACACAAACAGGACAGCCACACAAAATTAAAAGTAATTGTTATTACTATCCGTTCACCAGTCGGGATTCGTTTTGGGCCCGACGACAACTATTCCCGACGGAATCAACCATTCCAACGGCATCGTGAAGGAAGTTGTTGTCAACGTCCTTGTCACGGACTTCGACTGCTGTTCGGCTTACACAGGGTATAGTCACGTGTTTTATGCTACGAACACAGGTGAAATTTGAAACATCTGATTTTGAATGAAGAAAGGGTCTCAGCAATGACGGTAGGGGTGATCTGAGGTAAACTGAGTCGGAATATTCGTGTAAACTGCTGATGCTGACACTGCGTCTTCTTCTTCTTCTTCTTCTTCTTCTTCTTCTTTGCAAGGTCAGTTAGGAACCCTAGAGGTGCTAATGAAGACTCTTGTATAGTGGAGGCCCTCCAGTGATCCATAGAGCTTCACCCACGTCGATGTGTCAGCATGCCAGGTCTCTGCTCTTGGCGTTTGATGTGTTGGACAGTTCTGCAGGAAGTGTTCCACAGTCATTTGGGGGAGGAACTGGGCTCGGAGCTGAGCTATTGAAAGTACTGTGTGGTGAAGGACTTCAACAACTGGCCTACGTGGAGTGGAAGTGTAATACAATTCAACAGACGTGTTGTGCAGTTCTTTGGGAATCTGGGACATTTGATCCTCATCTTCATGGTCAAAACTTTGTTCTGGAGGCACAGAATTCACGGCTTTGGTACATGCACGTGATTTGATCAATCAACTAAACCCTCGTTGAATGGGCCATGGAGCTTCGTGGCATTCGTTTACTTTTTGCTACATACAGCACTCTATAAAAACAAAGTACCCTCGGCATCACTCCATGAAAATTGTGTAATCAAGTTAACATTCACACTTGACCAATCCTTGTGCTTTACATCACCTTCAGTGGAGACAGCTCTATCTAACAGGGCTGGGGAGTGGTTGAAGGGGCATGTCACGGGTCAGACACGTATAGGTAAACAATTCTCACGATATACGTTTAACAATCTTCACAGAGGATGCTGAAGACAAGAAAATTCATGTAGAGGGGGACATTTGCCATCCATTTTCACGTAAACGCACAGGATGTTATCCTGTGACGAGTTAAAGTTTAGGATTTAGCAATCAGATTATGTCAAATTTTCACGAGTTTCGTGAGATTATTGGATAGCCCTCTCCCAGCATGCTAGTTTGTCTGATTACGAGTCTATGAGATGTGTTCACATTTCGCGAGGAGGCCTCTCTGTGTGTGCAGAGAGAGAGAGAGAGAGAGAGAGAGAGAGAGTATCACGCAATGGAGGATTGAAGCTGACTGACTCTCACTCTGATACGCGAAGTTTTCAAGTTCAATACTCGTTTATTTTCAAGATGTGGATCGTTATCAACTGTGCAACTGAATTTTGTCTTACGTCAGTAGGCCTGCCATAATGTCTATGTCACTGAAGTCGAGTGTGCACACTGTGGTTTGCTTGATGGACCAGAATCTGACTCTACTACATTGTGTATGATACACGTATGATCAGCTGCAGTTGCCGGAAATGGTAAAGGAAACTGCTGTTCCTTCCAATGTATCGGGACCAAATGTTGTTTTAATAGAATTGTTAGCATGATGGTCATTTGACAGCGTAATAAAATCTACTATTAAGCCTTATCCCTGGACAGGCCATCATTGCCTCTCCCTAAATGTTACTGTGGCTCACAACCAATCGCAGCGAGTGACAACGTCGTGGAAGAAAGAAAAGGGATGGTTTTCAGGATTTCAAATTTTGGTACCATTGTTATCGTAAGTGTCCGAATGTCGTGAAATAAACCAGACGTCTCAGGCAAAAAAGAAATGAAGTAGCGTTGATAACTTTTTTTTTTTTTCCTGCTGGAGATTTCTACACGTTCAGGCCATGTGTCTGGAAGCCTGTGGAATCAACTGCAACAAGCTTTTTAGTCTGAACAAAGCATCGTTGTTCTGAGCATGCATGGACGACCTGTTTTCATTGTCAGCCTGGGAGTGGTCACTGCTCTATAAGCACTGCCTTTGACATTGAAAGAGGACAGAGCACTGCCTTTGACATTGAAAGAGGACAGAGTGGTTTGTTACTGAACATAATGCAGCTTTTTCTTTTTCGCTTAAGATGAGGAAGGCTTTTGAACAGACTCACGGATCAAGTCTTTGCACAATACGAACTAGGCTTCAAAGTGTTTGAGAGAGAGAGAGAGAGAGAGAGAGAGAGAGAGAGAGAGAGACAGAGACAGAGACAGACAGACACAGACAGAGAGAGACAGACAGACAGAACAATTGAACATTCTTTTAACAAAACATACACACTGCTAAGTAAACATACATGTAAATAATCAAGTGAACAAATAAATAAGCATTAATTAGCAAAACATAAAAGAAAATGAATGAATGAATAAATAAGATAGAAACAAATAAATGAATTACATGTCACACTCGTGATGTCAGAACCTGACTTCATTGGAAGCAATGTGCAGCATATGTTACATACAAGCTGCTTTATCTCCAAGAGTTAAACCCAGACGTTTCAAAACGCGTTGTTTTTGCACTTGTCTTCGACGTTCTAGGACACCATTTCAACACATACAGGAACGGCGTTATGGATGCACTGGCAAAAATAAAGAAAACTGATACCGAGAACATTAGCTCACCATGAACCCATATGCCATGTGACGTCAAAACGCCCCAAACGTCACAAGGCCCCAACAGCACACATCTCCCAATGAAACAACGATGACGGATGATCCTAATGAGATATCATTCGCTTGATTGTCACTGGCCAGGAAAACTAAAGTATCATCTTGGATCATGACGTAAATGTAAATCTGTCCCACCACAGCCAACACGGTCATCGTGCTGTTCAGAACGACCATCAGGCTGAAGGCATAATGATGTCCTCCTGGTTGATCAGCTGAAACAGGCAGTGGGATGCAGAGACTTGTCTGACTGAACTCGTGGTCTGATGACACTGTGGGAATTACAGAGATACAGACACCAACCAACCACGCCAGGAGACATAGAGGTAAAATCGCTTTCTTTTTCCACTGATGTCCTCCTTTGTTCATCCAGGTGAGAACAACACACCTCTCCAGGACCATTATAACATCTAGAGAGACGGCTACCTCACAGGAAAGCAAGAACATAAACGCTAGCAACTTGCACAAGATACTGGATCTCCAGGCTGTGTCCTTCCACAGATAAGAACCGCTGTACATACGGTCTACCACACACAGTATTGAAAGGTAAACTCCCATCAGGCTTTTAGACCAACATAGGTGACACAAACATATATCAGTGTCGCTCTTCTTTCTAGTCCCTCAGTAAACATAACACAAATGAGACCATTGCCTACAAGGATAAAAGGTGACAGAAGGTAAACAAGAACCTGCTGCACCTTTGCTCCTAGAAGACGATCGCAGGTGGAAAAAATGGGGGTGGGGTGCATCGCAGTTCCTCACACTGAAAGTGCTCTGGCAAAGTCTGAATACAGCAGAGCTTGAAGTTATCAGCATGCAGTTCCCTGAGCTTTGCAAGATTCTTCAACAACGTTTTAGGAAAGTCTGATATCTCACTGCCACGGTGATCTAATTTGGCGAGAGAAGGATTGTCAAACCGTTTCCAGTCACGCCTTGCGTGTTGCTGCAAGACAGGTTGAGGGCAATGAGTCCTGAAAAAGACTGAAGTTTGTTCAGGTCTAAATTTGGTATCTTGACAAATGCCAAGTCAGGAGTCTGAGTTTAGGAAACGCCATCCTGTTTGATCCTCTGGTAAACAAAGCAGCCAAAGGATTTTTTGCCAGAACCAAATAATTAAGGTTGCTGACATTGTTGAGGATTTCCAAGGAAAACTTTTGCAATTGGTTTTCACGGATATCTAAAACCTTCACATTAGGGAGTTTTGGAAGGAACAGGTCTTTTAAAAAGCAACTTGTCATGTTCAGATATATCAGCATTATATTTGCATACAGACTTTCCGCTCTCATTCCGCTATACGACACGTCTAAATATCGCACGTCTGGGAATGTATCCACAGGGAACACCTGTCTGCATGTAAAAGCAAGACCCTGGCAGGAGCACTGGTCAGGACAAGACATGGAGCAATACCATTCATCGTCATGTTGAGGACACTGGTTTCTGCCGTCACACACATGATCTGGGTGCAGACACACCTGAGACTGACGACAGCGAAAGTACCCAGGGCAGGAGTAAGTTTCACAGTCTGCCTCGTCTTCTTTGTAGGGGCAGTCATACACGCCATTGCACCGTACAAACACAGGGAAATGGAAAGGTATAGAGGGACATTCAAAATGCGTCAGAGGACTTTGGGATCCTCGTCTCATTGAGTGGTAACTTACTCCCATTTCATGGTATTCATCATAGAAATGAACCACTGCAGGAAAAACTATAGTGATCCCATGATGATGCTAAAGATAAAAACGACTCAGAGCTCCTGGGATTGGTACATAGGCCGGTGTCAAGAGACTTTTTGCAGGGAGAGTGAATAGCACTGCACTTGTAGGACTCGCCAACACACTGCCGAATGTTTTAGAAAAGAAATCAATAAAATCATATCCTATAAGTACGACAAATACTACTAACTGCTAGCAAGGAAATAGAAAAAAAGCAAAAGGACTACAAAAATGCAATAAGATCATACATCACAAAGAATCAGCATTTTACCTTAGGATCTAAGCTAATACCTGGATATGAACGCATATTAACAAGCCATCAGGTCGTTTGGTGTGTAACACACGCACTGTCGGTATTCTACCACTGACGCATCAAATTTACTTGCATAGATTCCCAACACGTTTGCTACCATTTTGTTTCCAACAGAGAAAAGAATGATAAAACAGAAGCAATTTGTCATTGATTCACAAGTGCTCAAGACATGCAAAAGCAGAGCGAAATGCTCAGAGCAGGCACAGGTGGGAGGCGAATGATATGCAAATCCACTAAATTAACACCCGTTAGGGAAAAAAAAATCAGATCAGGGACGAAATAAAACATGTCACATCTAAATGCACAAAATGCTTAACAACAAGAACGTGCATCAAAAAAAAAAGAAAAAAGCAAAAAAAAAAAAAAAAACAAAAAGCAATCATCATCATCATCATCATCATCATCATCATCATCATCAAAATGAGTATCATTATCTTTATCACCATTATCATTAACTTAATGTGTGATTGAACGACATAAATCTCAATTCAATTTCATGACCTTTTTCTTTTTAATTTCAAACGCCTTCCTATCCATTCACCTTTACACCATCCACCACAGTTAACGAATAAAGCGCCCGAGCCCTCACTACAATCAGAAGACATACATCTGATCAACTCCAAAGATAAGAGAAGTAGTCGGAAGGAAATAAAAGAAACGTCTTTTCCTTATTTGATACTGCAGCTTTTGATATAAGTCATTAAGAGCTAGAGAGGCAGTTTGCCTGCATACATGTTATGAAAGAATGAATGATAGATGGTGTCTGTGTGCTAACTTCAGGAGATGACTTAGCAAGTTCTCACTTGAGTGTTGACCATTATTTCTTCATCGCCATAAAGCGCTACTGCCCCCTCCCCCTCTCAGTCAACCACTTGTTTCATTTTACACGCACTGTCAGTCCTTTACTCCCTCTCCTCCCACGACCACCAGTCTTCCTCTCCTCTCCTCTCAACAGCAACATTTTGAAACATACTGACCTTGATTACCAATGCTCTTTCTACCAGGTATATAATGACAACATGTAAACCTCTCTAGGTAAGACGTTGCATCCTAGAGATCAATATTACTGTCAAACAGAATGGTCTCAGTTTCTACGTATTGAAAAAAGGTACACCATGTTGACCTGCAACCTAATTGTCCACAATATCATGTTGTGGTTTAGTCGGATTTGAAGTTGTCTGCATTGCATCAGGATCCACCAAACCAGCTTAGCATCTCGGATCAAGTTGTCTGGAATGCACAATTAACCACACCTTTCCGAAGAAGGCCATTTTGCCCTTTTTCTTGGCCTCAGCAGTTATACTGGCTTGTCAGTGGGCAAGGTCATTGGCCATGATTACTCCTTTGTCCCTCAGTTTGTCACAAAAGTCCTTGTATGTCTTCACTGTGATTATGTCCTCCCAAATATATTACTTCACAAGTATACATTAGGGTCCGCCATCGCTGCTGCGGATTATATGATAAGACCAAGCAATGCCATTTATTATCCATGTCTTGCCCCTGTCTATGCGGTTCAGGACGTTTGTCACAGTTCTGGCACAGGAGTCAAAAGGAAGGTCTCCTTGCCCTCTACCACTGGCACTGGTATCTTGAAGCAAAGCAAAGCACTTCTCACTGTCACTTTCAAATTGTTTCACAGTGTTCATCGATTTCAACACATTTAATTCTGACAAAGACCAATATCTGTATTAACTGCACTGAGGACCTATCTCAGGAATTCTATGTTAGATGCTAATGATTTGAACCTAATTTTCTGTCACTGAATGGCGTCTGTGGTCTGCTAGTTAATGATTGCTGACAGATAAGAATCACCACAGACATGAAGAGGGGTACAATTGGAACTTCTGTTGTCAGTGGTTATCCATGCACTGTCTTGTCTGTCGTGATCTGGTCCTGGATTTAGCTCAACGTCCCTGTCACACACCCCATTGCATGTGCATGTGCATGTGCATATGGCATGCTTACTGCATACACGCTTCTATTTCAGCCACCCAAAGGAGATACTGGGGAAACACGAATTCACTTTTTTTTAGCTCCCTTTCCAAGTGTTGTCAACAAAGCAAAGCAAAATATTTCACAATTTCACAAATTCACAAAATTCACTAATGTAGCTGCATGATAGCATAGATGCAGCTCAATTTTCTTCTTCAACGAGCAACATATTGATAGTACATTTCAAGTGTCTTCTTTTCTTCCAAGCATTAAACAGTTGTCACTTCAATACTTGTTTCTTTAAAAATTCCCTCAAAGCAGATTAAGTTTTTTAGGAGGAAGGAACTAGAGTCCTAGGGTTGGACGCTTACGTTTCTGAAAAGAAAATCATAAGTCCTTATGTCAGCTAGAGTATAATATGTAAAAAAAAAAAAAAACATGTTGAAGACACTCTACGCATACCATATTACAAAAAGACACTGACGAATTGGTTGTGGATCGAAGACACTCCCTACCTATAGTTGTAGACGCAAAGTGAAATCTTAGAAAAAAAAATAGTATCAATTAAAAAAAAAATCTTTTAAACCAGTTACACGCTTACACAATACGCATTACACCAGCTTGTTTGTTTTTCCTTTCTAATCACATCAACTGTTTGTATTTACCTATTAATGTTTTTTTTTCTTCTGCTTATGTATTTATCATTCCCCAACTGGTAACTTACCGATCGAGAATCAATATTCTAACCAAGGAATCCCTAGCAGACAACTGCGCTACATCAAACTGGTTACTCGCTGCCTCAAAGAGAACTAGGTTTTCCATTTACAAACCCCACTGCCATAACAAAACAAAAAAAAACAAAACAAACAAAAAAAAAAAAAAAAACCTGACGGCTTGGCCCAAGCCATGCTCCCTTTCCTCCCGTCTGGCAACCCCTGGTCTGCCCTGCATATTGGGAACACACCCGTCCTACAAACAGTGATCTTCTCTCATTGATCACGTGCCTCAACGTCCAATTAAAACTAGAGATTCAAACACTGTTTATCCACGTTAAAAACACCGCACTGACAGTCCCTACAACACATGGGATATACTGCCACAAAAACAAATACAAGTGTGTCCAGTTTGTTCCTTGTGAAAATACCCATGTTTTCATCATCTCCTTGTAAAAGTGACTCGCCGTGCTATCAAGTACATGACATGAACAATGAAATTTCCACATGCAGTTCGAAAATGTACGTTTTATAACGACATATTGAGTACTATTGTTAATTGTCATACCATTATAATCAGCTCACACTTTTCTATTTAACTGTAACACAAATCTAACGGCATGAGGAGTTCATTAATTATAATTTGCGAAAAATGGTATATAATTGATACCTGCAGGGACACACAAAACACACACACACACACACACACACACACACACACACACACACACACACACACACACTTTTTGAACTTATATGAAATCATCCCAGAGAGAGAGACAGAGAGAGAGAGAGAGAGAGAGAGAGAGAGAGAGAGAGAGAGAGAGAGGTGCATGTGTGTGTGTGTTGTTGTTGTTGTTGTTGTTGTTGTTGTTGCTTGTTTTACGTCTTTCCACATTACGTGATATTAGACGAAAGAAAACGAAAAGAAATCGGGGCAGGGATAAGAGGTTAACACAACGAGTCAAAAGAATTAACTTATCTACAACTATAACACAAAATAGAATACCCACTTAATCAAAGATGAAAAAAACAAACAAAACAAAAGAAAAACCAAACATATAACTCTTCTGTTTCGTCTCACCACTGACTGTTATCGATTATAAGTATCTGGCAATTGGGCTTTTAGCTAAGTGCAAAAAGAAAATATATGTTTCACTTGCTGACAGGAACACATTTTGAATAGGCTGTACACATGTGTTTGGAATGAATGTTTTCATTAAGTTTACACACAAGAATTGATCAGTTTGAAATGCAATGACCACATATACAATACATATTTTTTTTACATACTTTGTTTTTAAACAATCCAATTTCCATCTACAGATCAAGGAACTTATTTGTCGTACACGATAAGTGTTTTGATCGTACTTACTTAACTTTTCATGCATTTTTTTTTTTCATTTCATTGTGTAAACCCAAACACCTAGTTTCTCTTTCTATCAAATGAAAATGAGAAAATTGTACTTTTTTTTCTGTCAAAGTAAAGCACTCTTGCACTGACATAGAGAAGTTAAAAAAATGCGAATCTGATGATCGTTTTGCTCCTCTCTTTGCTAGAACATCAACCTTTTCGTTATAATATAACCCACAGTGGGAGGGCACACAAAGAAATGTATTTCAGTGTCCCTGGCTGAGAGGAAATGTACTAAATTATTTATTTCAGTGATCATCTCAGGTCGAACTTTTAATCTAAAATTCTTCATTGCAGTAAGAACTGCAAAACAACTTTAGGTACATTTTGAGGGTATCAACAACAAACTTTAAAGCCATAATTATAGAAAAAAATGTCAGCAGTGAATATAGATTTTTTTTTCCCGAGATAGTAAGACTTTTCTTTTTTTTCAGGCCTGGAATAACGTATCCTGCACCTGCATGTTCATTGATAAACGATCCATCAGTGTATATCATGACATGGTTGGAAAAGTTGTCATGCAAATGCATTTTTATATTGGATCACAAAAAAATTAGTATTTTCAGCCTTTGTTAAATCTGTGTATGCTCAATATCAAAATGTGCTCGTATTAGTTTCCAGGGAAGGACAGGAGACACAATAGATGTTAGTTCGACATCTGAGGATTCTAAAATCGAGGAAGTGTATGTTCTTGGAGTCGTTTGAGATGATATGTTTTTAGTCCTTTCGGGAAAATCAGTGTCCGATTTAATATTCATTTCAGGGCCTAAATTATTGTCTATAGAAGAATTTCTTATGACAAATTTGGTGCATGTAAGATTCCTGTATTCTTCCAGTGGTAATATCCCAGCAGCACTGTATGCTTTTGTACAAGGGGCATGGACTGGTAGCCCCATGGCTAACTTATATGCTTTTTATAGTGTGTGTGTGTGTGTGTGTGTGTGTGTGTGTGTGTGTGTGTGTGTGTGAGAGAGAGAGAGAGAGAGAGAGAGAGAGAGAGAGAGAGAGAGAGAGAGAGAGAGAGAGAGAGACTTAAACAGCGCATGAAAGAAAAAAGCAACATTGTCATGAACAATAGGAAATAGTCATCAGCATTTATATATGAAATACTGTATTGATGATACAGTGCCTGCAATTCACTGCCCTTCCCTTTCCTGTATAAAGTGATTCATTCCTGTAAAAAAAAATGATGTCCAGAGTGTCATCCCTGATCCTTACCTGACCACTGTCACCACAAGGCAAGCGCTTCCTCTAATGGACACGGCGGATGGACACAGAAATCCTCATCACTGCCATCAAAACAGTCCACACTGTAATCACAAACCAACGTGAAAGGCAGACGCTCTCCAAAGGTGGAACACAGATAGTATAAAGAGTCTGACGTGTTGGGGAGCGGCACACCAAGATGACGTCAGCGCAGTAAGAGAGTCGTCAGGTGGCTGAAAACTGACGTCGTTTTTAGCCCAGCAATCGCTTTGCAGATCACAAGCCATAAAGGCCGGTACCCAGTGACTGCTAGGGCAGCGAGTGGTGGGCAAGGAGTGTGGGAAGGATGTCTGATTGATGTCTGTCAATGTGACTGATTCCTGTTCTCTTTTTTTTGTATATATCGCACTGCTTTGTCAGGTCGGTTGGAACTAAATGCAGAATCAAATTCGCACAAGTAATAGTAAACATCTGTTGCTAGTGAAAACCTTTGTCATGTGAACGCAGACATTCACTTGATTTATCATTGCTCCACATAGGGATGACGACGACAGATGGCGAATAAAGTCAACTGTCCATTTAGGAAAGAACGTTCTTAAAGTTAAGAGAGAGAGAGAGAGAGAGAGAGAGAGAGAGAGAGAGAGAGAGAGAGAGAGAGAGAGAGAGAGAGAGAGAGAGAGAGAGAGAATTTGATGCTACCAAACATCTTTTGATTTCATACACCAGTATAGGATAATAATGGATAATTCATCTCCATTTAAAGCCACATTTTGAGAACAAAAAATGAAAACGTTAATTGTGTGCTTTGTAAGGCCTTCTTTGGCACGACATAAGCGTAATGCAAAGTTCTGGCATCCTTCATTAAAGCGAAACCGAGAAATGGGTTCACATGACAGTGAATCCGACTTGATGGACGAATACAGATATCAAAGAGAATTGTGTTCATGCAACCATTGATCAAAATATTTGTAATGTTCAAGGGTTCTCTCCAATCGCACTCTAGTTGAATATATTGTTAAGTATCGAGTTTATTTGCGGCAAATTGAATGTGCTATGCTTTCATATATGCGAGAATATTGCATTACAGTTTCTCGTCGTCTCTAGATACTCTTCAATCAATAAACACGTACCGACAAAAGTGTCTTCTGACTCAAGACAAGGTACTTTGATTGCTACATAAAACACTTTCATTATGTATTACCTACGGCCAAGCCAACAAGAGAACCAATATCAGGGATTTAACCATGCCAAAACTGATTCCAGAGAGAGAGAGAGAGAGAGAGAGAGAGAGAGAGAGAGAGAGAGAGAGAGAGAGAATGAGAGAGAGAGAAGAAGGTGTGTGTGTGTGTGTGTGTGTGTGTGTGTGTGTGTGTGTGTGTGTGTGTGTGTGTGTGTCCTGTAATAGTTGCGTGTTTATTGGACATCTTGCTGGTGAGGCCTTTTTCTTTCTTCGGTCACCTAGAAGAGGAGTATTGATACTGATGGCTGGCTTCACAGGAGTATTTCATGTGTTGTGATGGCTCCGCTGTTCCCTGGCAGCGGTGCGTCTTCTGCTGGTCTGCTGGCTGGACGTACGTAGCACGTTTCCTGACCTGTGCCTTTAGCGGCTAACAAACTGAAGTTTGTGTTTTTATTAACTGCAGGAATGGACGGTGTCATGGTGGTGAATTGGCTTCGGTGAAGTCTGCTGTCTAGGAGCCAGGACTGCCATATTCATGCCTGGTCTGTCACAGTCTACATCGTTGAGTCCACTCACGGCTCCGGCACACACCTACATGTTCGTGCCATTTCTTAGAATAGAAAGGATTGTGTTTTAGTGAGAGAGTCTCATGGATGACCGTGTTTTTTTTCTTCACATTCTGTCTCTGTGTCCAGCACCTAGATCTTGAAGAAAGTTTCTTCTTGCATGCTGCCCTACTTTATTTCTTTTTAGCTGCTTTTGTATGTGAATTGTGTCTTTAAACACTTCTTCCTGGTCCTCTGTTTCTATCAATTCTTTCTTAAAGAGCATCCTTTTTCAGCTTCAGATCAGACATATCAGATTGCACCCTTCGAAAAGATCGGAGAAATGGGCTGGTAGAGTCCATTCATTTGCTGTTATCTGTATCTGCATAATACTGTTGCCAGCTTTGTTTGTTTGCTTTTCTTCAATGCTACTCAGCCCTTCTGTTATTGTAACTTGTCTACTTCTCTTATCAATGTTATAAAGGTAATAGTACGTCTACAGTAGGAAGCCTTTTAACAATACTGTTTATGTAATCAAGTAAAGGTTTAACGGGACCACTCTCCTGTACAGTTATTACTGCTAACAGTGGTTTCTAATGGTCTTTGTTCATGACACGTTGTCAGGAACTGTGCTCCAGTTCCAGGGGGAATCATGTCAGTTTTCTTTTGTTATGGGAGTACGTCGACAGAAAACACGGATCGCTTGTGCAAGCTATCACACAGGGAAGGGTTTGAAAGTCTTATGTTTGGGCTGACCTGATCATGGAAACCGTGCGGTATACATGACCTGTATGCGCCGAGAGCACAGCGGTATTGGTTTATCGCCTGTAGATGGTCAGTTGAATTAATGAACCGATTGTGTTCACAGTACAAACAGTAACGTCTTGCCGAGGGTGTAGTTTCTTTGTTTTTCGACACGATCCTCAAACTTGTATTAGTATTTTCTCCCATTCTTTGTACTGTTCTTTTGTTCTTTTTTGACAGCCTATAGTCCTTTTTTTTGTATTGTTTTGTATGTATCATATTGTACACAACGATTGTGTATGGCAATTGTCCTGTTTGTCGTTCCTTGTTCGTCTGGTCTCCAGTCTATTGGATTCTGCCAGAGGATTTCCAGTTGCTTCCCTCCTTTTCTTCTCGTCTGTTGTAGCTCTTTCCTTGTTTAGGTTCACGTTCCCTTCTTTTTAGCACCCCCCCTCCTCTGTCTATTGTGTTTATTTCAATGCATTTTACGTAGAGTTTTTCGTTAGGTTTTGTGTTGAGTTCCTTCTTTTCAATGCACTCCTGTTAGGTATCTTGAATTCTTCCTCTTTTCATAATTCTGTACTGATTTTCCTACCTTGTTTACTAAGATTTTACATTATATACTAGCAATTCTAAATTTTCACAGTTCTGAACACTTGTTCAAAAGTTCAGTGATATAGTTGAATGAGAGTCAGAATGTCCAAACTGTCCCTCCCTCTTGGCTGTAAATCTTTCTGACAAGTAAATTAATAGTATGTTCTTCTTTTTTCGTACATGCTTACATGTTAATGTGAAGACCCCCCCCCCCCCCCCCCCCCCCCCCCCCCCCCCCCCCCGCCTTCTTTCTTTACATCAGTATTATGTTAATGTAAACGATTGCTTTTTACCCCTCTCCTCTACCTTTTGTTTCACACATTTACATATTTACCTGCATAATTCCGTCGCGGCACCCTCCATTTCTTCTCGTGATTATTGGATACTGTTCCTGCTATAGTTAAGCTTCTGGATACCGTTGTGGTATTTTTCACAGTTGTAACAACTGTAGACGTCTCCATTCGACAACGCTTTAAAACATAAAAAAGCGAATTGGAATTTTTCTGTTGCAAATATTTCAAAGGAGCCCAAAGAAACTAAAATTCATCAAAGTGAAGACACAACAGAATCTCTAACTAACACTTGGATTGGGTCTGCAAATGGTGTGTATTCTGATGTCTTCTAATAAGCTCCAACTTCCCCAAACACTGGCTTGATTCTGACTGCTGACAGTTCGCATCAGAACGTAAATGGGCTCAGCGTCAGATGTTCCAAAAAACCTTCAGCTCCCAACGCTTGAACTCACCAGGGACTGCGTGCCCAAACGAGACATACCTGTCAATTAAGTAAACATCAGTCTTGGAGAGACTTATATCTGGGCTGACATCCAAAACGTCTAAGGAGGGGGGGGGGGGGGGGGGGGGGGTTGGAACATCGTCAAGAAAAGCAATTTAATTCGTCACCTGAAACTTTGCTGATGCTCTGATGACTGACAAACAAGATGTTGCCAATCTGTTGGCCTCCACCATTAGACTGAACTTGATCCTTCTCAAATAAAGCTGCTGTTTTCGTGAAAACCAAACAACTGCGAGAAAGCTCTTCATGTGTCTTTCTTCAGGCAGCTCTGACACTTTCTTTTGATGAAATGGGATCGGCTCTGTGTGCCTGCAGCGTTTCTGCACCTGGCCTGGATGACATTCATTATTAGCTTTTGAAGCATCCCTTATAGAGCTGTGTCCAGACCCTTCTGGAAGTCTGGAACTATATCTGAACTGCAGGATGCTTTCTGTACTACTGACAGGGAGCCCTGATTATTCCTGTTACTATTCCTAGGCCTGGAAGGGATCTTGCCAGCTCTTCAAACTGTCGTCCAGTGGCTCAGACCAGCTGTATCTGTAAGATGGTGGAGGCGATGGCTGGCTCCCAGCTGGTGTGGAGTCTGGAAACAGATGGCCTTTTGGCCAATGGACGGTTTGGGTTCTGGAGGTGCCACCCTATCATTGACCATTTGGTCAGTCTTGAAGCCGCCATCCACAGCGACTTCATTAATAAAAAACATGCAGTTACTATTTTTTTTTTTCGATTTAGGATGGGTCTGTGATACCACTTGGAAAAATGGAATTCTTATGGACCTTTGTAAACCTGGTTTTCGTGGTCATCTGCCTATTTTTGTTGAACACTTTCTGGTTCTGATCTGCTTCAGACTGAGTTGTGGATGTGTGGTCACTGGCTCTGCCAGGCCTTCCTACATATAGGCTCTGGGTCCCCTCCACCAACAGAGACCTCCACTCTGTCAGGGTGCATTCCGCACCACCCCTGTTTGGGGCCAGTGTGCTTGGACAGGACAGCCATCGCTTTCGAGCCGCCGGGTGGGGCTTATCGTGAACTACTGTTTGGATTTCTCTCCTGAACCCCAAGAACCCTGCATGTGACTGTGTTTTTGACCCCAAGTTTTAGAAGAAATTCGATGACTAGTCCAGTTCCATTCCTCCTTGGTACTTAGTATCCTCCTCCATTTGACCGATGCGCATGTGGCCCTTGGAGTCGTTTGTGATTTGTCCAGGTTTCCTGGTGACCCACCACGGGTTTTATTTACTTCAAAGGGTCAGTTTGGTTTAGCCTCAAGTTGTAAAGATTCCACTTGCTCCTTGGCGTACAAATCCTTTCTCGCCGGATTGACTCCTTAGTTTCCATACTCCAGGGGAGTTTTCGCCAACGGCTCCGAGTCCGAGGACGGGTTGCCTCTGCAGTGTTTTGTCCATCTCAGAGATGTTCTGAAAACGCTTCCACTAACAGCTTCATCTGCAGTGCTAAGTTGACAGCCTTGGTCCTGGCTCTTGAAATGGTCTCTAAATCAAAACACACAAGATTTCCTTAGTTCGTCGGACTCCCTTTCTGCTTTGGAGGCCATTGCCAGCTGTAACCTCAAGCACCCTCAACTGCTGAAGTTGTTCGAAATGTAAACCTCTCTGAAATCAGATGGATGCAACATGCTTTTTGCTCGGATTCCCAGCCATGCGAGCGTTCGAGGCAGCGAGTTGGTTAATTGGCTTGTCGAGAGTGCCGTGAAGAGGTAGTTGGGCAGATTGCCTGTCCCCCACGCTGATCTGGGGCCCAAATCTCAGGCTTGTATCAGGGACCTCTGGCAGGAAGAGTGAAACTCGTGGACTTATAATGGACTATTCCAAGTCCGTCCAAACCTGAAAGAGTGTTGTCATGTTCCAGGAGCGGCCATGGGAAGGGGGCGCTTTTGTGCCGGTAGCGTTCGGTCCGCTCCTTTTCCACCCGTTGTTGCTATGAGAGGTGAGGGGGCTCGTGGTACCTTCCATGTCGTGTGCCACTCACAGGGAAGCGTGCTCTTTTGAAGCGCTGGGACTTGCGTGATATGGGACATAGGCACTTCGCAGCGGACTCCATGAAGGCCTTGTTCGGGGTCTGTTCTGTC
>JADBJO010013229.1:25000-27500 GCA_016801955.1 Conus betulinus
GCCCAACAGATAACAGCGACCCTCCACATAAAATCCACCCCGTGCACACGGCTCATGATAGCAGCGGGCCTCATCCTGGGCTGAATCACATTCCACAATCAAGTTGCAGGAGAGATGATGGGTTCAAGATCAGTCCAGGTTGATGTGGAACAGTTCCACTGGTTGTCAGACAACTTCTGAGGAATGGACGACCGCTGTGTGGAACAAAAAACACACGCACACTTCAATTTGATTTTAACCCTTTCATCATTTCAGGTGTGTGTGTGTGTGTGTGTGTGTGTGTGTGTGTGTGTGTGTGTGTGTGTGTGTGTGTGTGTGTGTGTGTGTCTGTGTGTCTGTGTGTCTGTGTGTGGGTTGGGGGGGGGGGGGGGGCAACAGATACATTGTGTGCGTGTCAAATGCATACAGTGCAGATCCCAAGTGTTATGGGATTTCATGAGAACAAAATTTGCCATTATCAAAAGTACTTTCTGTTACTGTCATGACAAGAGATATGTTTTTGAGTAAAGTAGGTGGCGATTTTGAAAAGCGAAAAAGTTTACTACTGTTGACATAATATTAGACCATAAATATACCGTGTTTGAATCCCTAACCTTTTTTTTGTTGTTGATTGGACGCTGAGGCACGTGATGAGTAAGAAAAAACTGCTGTTTGTAGGACGGGTGTGTCCTGATCTGTATGGTAGACCAGGAGCTGCCAGACAAAAGGACAGTCGCTTGACTTGGGTCAAGTTAGATAGAAATTTTTCACCTTTGGGATCAAAATTGAAAATGTTATTTGCCAAGCGACCAGCGATGTTGCAAGGCAGATGTCTGCAAGGGATTCTGTTTGTTGTAATTTTGATTCCCTGTGAGCAAGGTGCCAGATGGGGAGTAATACATACATGAACAGAAAAGCGAAATTATTCATTAGAAAAGCCAAATTCTTCAGACGTTGAATGTAAAGATTTGATGTGATTGAAAAAGAAATGAATGGAAGAAGACTGTTTAATCTGAAGCATTTAGTGAACCGTCATCATTAGTTTTGAAAGAATCATACAAATCCTTTTTCTTTGTTTTAGATAACTGTTTTTGTAAAGATTTCACTATGCATCCCCAACTGTATGTAGAAACGTGCTGGAAAACAGAATGCTACGAATGTGTGAACACGATGTGTTACCATGATTTGTTGTATAGTGTCTTAAGAAAAAACAAACAAACAAAACAACAAAAAAAAAAAAACAAGATAACATGTTCCAAAGCTAACGTTAGGACTTTCTTTTTTTCCCAGAAAACCTCAGCGTCCAACCAGTGGAATAAATCTATATATCCAGTATCATCAAGTACTAATAGAACAACAGAAGAAAGGAGTTTTGAATGTTTACATAGTAGATGGAAAAGTGATTATAATTGTTTACATGATAGAAAAGCGATTGGAGATGTTTGCATGATAAATGAACATGAAAAGTAGACAAAAATGCGTATTATAATGTGATGATGATGTCCTTGTGGAATTCTTTGTTGCTTTTGGTAAAGAGAGCAAAAGAAAATGAACTCTTGCTTCCTCAGTCTCTCTTATGAATGAATGAAGTAGATGCGTGCGAATGAAGTGAAAATGCTGTGCTTGTGAGTGACTGTGTGCAAATGGGGTGTGTGACAGTGGTGATCCCGTTTTCTTGGGAACCCTTTTAGAGTATTTAGCACTCATTGAAATATTTGAAAAATTAAGAACGCTGAGTACAATTTTGAAATTTCGGTATTGTAAATTTCAATTGCAACACTTGGGGGACATTTTTGTATTCCCTTTCTGATTTGGGGAACAAAATTAGTTTGATACCCTTTAATGAATATACCTCCTGATTGTTACCTCTTTATCTTTGTCATTTGCATTCTTAGTCTTTGTAGTTTCTTGCATCTTTATCATGTATTTCTGATTTGTGCCATGCTTTTGATCTTTTGACATTGTCTCCGTCCTCAGTTTACGGGAGGTAGATTCAGTCAGTGAACTTCCAGAGGGTTTTCTTTCTCTACGTACTTTCTTCTCACTATTTTGGATCTTCGCCTATCTTGTTTTCGACCTCTGCCCTACTAACATTTCTCCCTCCTTATTCAACAATAAGCTCCTATTTGATTTACGTTTGGTGTATTCGCTATTTCACATATTTTTTTCCCTTCTGATTAGTGTATGTTGATGGTCCCTTTCTTTTAAATGTTGTAGAGTTTATTTTGAATGTTTGCATATATTGTTTTTTTTTGGGGGGGTATAATTTTGATATGACACACCTTTTGTAACATTTTCAAAAACAATAATCTATATTCAGTTCTTCTAATTTTACTAGTGTTTTCTTAATTACATTCTTTTAGAGAAGTTTCAATTTTTTTTTCTTATTTTCGGACCTCACTTTTTTATTATATTATTTTCATCTGAGCGTGCATCTACACAAACCAATCAATTGTATTAACTACACTTCTTTTCTGTCCAACGATTGTTGTTTCTTCTTCCCTTTGATTGCCATGTCAAC
>JADBJO010013229.1:35000-52500 GCA_016801955.1 Conus betulinus
GGAAATAAATCTTTTCATGTATTCATCAAGTTGTTTAATTGTCAAATCCAACCTTCCGTACACGATGGTGCTTCAGTATGGCGCACAGAAAATGCTGCGCAACACTGTGAAAAATTCCATATATTTGCTCTGAAGAAATGCCTAGGAGTGTTTGCGCAAACACCAAGTAATCTGATTCATGGCAAAACAAGTAGATATCTAATTCATTACGTTATTGATCAAATGTACTTGAAGCAAAAGGTCCAGTGACGGTGAGGAAAGACCCACTGACCACAGGGAAAGTCCTGTTGACAGTGGGAAAGACTACAACTTTGGATTCTCTCTTGAGGGCACATAAGAGCGTATGGCGAAAGCTTGGCTGTGCCTGGAGTGGCACTGTCTTCACTTGTCCGTGGGCAGGGGTGGTTGGGTCTGTGGGGTGTGCTCGACAGCTGGAGGGTGGTGTTTTTCGCCGGTGGGTTCTGCAGTCATGAAATACAGGCTGGTACACACCATGGAGATGCTACTTAAAGGCTGTTACGAGTTGCATCCTGTAGTCTGATTTACCTCTGTTCTGGAGCAGTTATGTCCCTTGATATCTTAAGGGAGTGTCCTGCGCGTGCCTGTACCCATCGTCAACACAGCGCAGGCCTCCAAGGGTGGTACAGGACTGCTCTAAAAGCAGGTGAAGACAGTGCTTCTCTGGGTCCTCCCCAGCACCTTCGGGTGTTTCTTTTTCTTCGGCAAAACAAGTAGATATCTAATTCATTACGTTATTGATCAAATGTACTTGAAGCGAAAGATTCAATGTTTCGTAAGAAAGTCTGATAAGGTGTTATTTGATCTAGATATGAGTAGTACGGTCAAGTGGGTGACAAAAGTCAAGTTAGCTTGTATGAATTTGGGCTGGAATATGAGTGGGGTTAACCAGTGTGTTCACTCATATTTTGAAGGAACACCAATATCTGTCTTGAAGGTTGGGAACCTATGCATTTGCTGCTGAGAGATGGCTTTCCCCCTTGTTGCATGAAGAAATAAACAACACGACTACTCACCTCTGCCTCTGCTTGTACTTCCTTTACATTATATCACGCTTTCTCATTTTCTCCCTTAATGGAGTTTCACTTCACTCGCATGATTTTCTTTACAAAAATACCCAACAAAACTTTATAGTTTCGTTGCTTTTAAATATTGGAGTTTGTTAAGGTATCTAAACGATGTAGCGTTGCGCAAAGTAATGTGCACTGTGTCTGTAATTTACGTGAAATATCAATATGCATGTCTAATCAGCTTAAACAAAGAACCAATTTTTCAAACGTATGATATGTATTCTTTAGCCACTTTTCATGTTTCTTTGATCAAATTTGGGGTAATGGTAAGGAGACGTCTGAGCGAGACAGCCAAACAGTTTGAAAATAAAAATGTACTTTTTGTTAGTCTGGAAAAAAAAAAAAAAAAAAAAACAACAACCTACAGATCATTTATTTTTGCATCCGTGACATGGCAATCATGTTTTTGAACAGGCTCTCAGAATTTCTTATAAGACAATTGCTCTTCTGTACTTGAAGTTATATAGTTAAAGCAACTTGTTCTTTTTTGGCACTGGCTCTCGGTTAAAAACTGATATCATATTCGATTACATTGTTATTTCTGCAAAGTCCTGTGTAATAAATCCAGAGCTGAAGTAACTTCCTCTGTTTCCCGTCTTCAGGAAATATTTTAAAGCCAAATACCAGGTAGAAAAATGCAGTGCAAAAATGAATACGAACTTTGTTGATTTTTGCGAACAAATGGTAAAATTATGATTTTTTTTTGTTGTTGAAAGCTAAGACATGTGTGCGCGTGTTCACGTTCGCACGTGTATGTATATGTGCAGTTCCGAGCACAGCTTAGCGTGGCGGCTAAATCTCAACCATCGTTTCTGGATAGGTAATTTGTTTGTACTCTTGATGTCGATTTCTATGCTTCTGTATAGAACATTTTAGGAATCTAGGGTTGCTCTCTCTCTCTCTCTCTCTCTCTCTCTCTCTCTCTCTCTCTCTCTGATTATTGATTCAAAGCAAAAAATACCGACGATCCAGAACTGTACGCAGGTGAATGTGTGACGCTGACAATGTAGCGCAATGTTGTGCTTGTTTTGTTCCATGTATATGTTAGATAGGATTTGCTGTTCAGTTTGAAAAATCATCGCTGTTTTGTAAATTTTTTCATGTGCGGTAGACCCACTGTCCATTTTGTTGTTTCAAGAACAGTTCTCTGTTCATGCTTTCCATTTGTAAATTTCTTCGCATGTGAAGAAACATGTTTGCCATAAAAAAAAAAAAAAAAAAAAAAAAAAAAAAAAAAAAAAAAATCTACCGTCATTTTCGTCGTGTATGGTGCTGTTCTCTTTTCACGTTTTCCGTTTGCAAATCTCATTACAAGCAATTAAAAGCGTTTGCCCTGTGTGGAAAAAAAAGAAGCAACCAAACCGCTTTTTTTTCTTAAAACAATCAAACTTCTGAAAACGGCCAGAATTCTGCCACCTTCAGGCAGACACTAATTCCATAGGAAGGTTGTATCTGTCCATACAGTGTTGACAGAACACCAAAACTCACGTCTGATTTGTTTTTTCTGCTCAATATCACGCGGCTGAGAGTTCAAAATGTGATCGTCAAACCAGGAGTACTAATTTGAAACCCGGAAGCAAATTTAGTAAACGAAGTTCATACTTGCTCAACACAGTTCAGTGTATGCAGAGAGCGTAGAAATTGCTTTTGTACACCATGGTAATCGCTCACTCCCCCCCCCCCCCCCCCTCCCTCCCAAGCGTTTAGAGGGTGGGAATGTTTTACACCTTACTGAGGTTGCCTCTCTGTGGCTTTTTTTTTTTTTGATATATAGATCGAATTATTGTCATCCCTAACTTTGGCACGGTAACGGCAAGCACGATTTCAATTAACATTTCACTATGCATTGCCAACCCCGACAGTTCAATAAGTGTAGTGGGAAGACCACGAATATCTCCGCAGCTGGCGTTAACACATGGAAGGGTAGTATGTAAAAATTGAGTTCAGGACCTAGGTTTCTACGTTCCAAGCAATTAATGCTTTTTGAACGTGAATGTATTTCTGAGCCAATCGTCCGCTAGTTTACACAGTTTTACAACACAGTTAGAAGAATAATGGAGGCTGGGGAAAGGGGAAATGCAGTCTACACCACTTCCTAAAAATGGCCATGAAGATTTCCTTCATATTTAAGCAAAAGCTTATAGAATGCTATGCTATCGTGGTTTACTGGAACGTTGTTTAACAAACTATTCAATCTGAAAAATTAAAAAGAACATTACTGCAGGATTCAACAAAGCGCCTTAGTACTGTACACTGTAAGATTCTACAACCCACATAGTAATGTTACCTCAGTATATAAAGTAATCATGCAGTAATATTTACCTAACACAATCGAACAACAAACATTCAAACAAACAAATTACACAAACAAGAAAAAGATAAGCAAACAAGCTAACAAACAATGCTAACTTTCTCTTGCATTTTTTCAGGCAACCATACACATGTTGGTAACGTAAACTCATTAAGCAAACTATACAAAAATGATTGACATGTTCCATCAATACTTATGAGATTCCATCAGTTTTAAAAGCCTTACTTCTTTCTTATTCTGTCGTTTTTCCAGCAGCAAATTGATCGAGTAAATAAATGGATTTGAAGCCGAGTTAAACGGCATCACAATGATGGCCATCACAACGTTGATCTCCCCTGAGACAGACACACCCTGCGAGGCGAGAAGTCCAAGTAAACCAATGGGAAACCAGCAGAGAAAATCTGATATGACCACAGTGAACAGTCGGCGGGCTATGCTGGCATCCTGAGAGCGCTGACTACTTGTGTCTCCTTTAAGGGTGTTAGATCGTATAGACCAATAGATGACTGCCTGGCCAAAGGCAACGATCTGAAAGACGATGAAATTTAAGACGATCATAATTCCCAAGGAATAATCATGACCCCCAAACATTTTGTTAATGACAGGTAGGGGTATACAGATTCCAGTCTGACTGTAGAACTCCCAGTGAGCAAGGGTAGGCAACAATGGAATAACAGCAAGGAAGAAACCTACAATCCAGCATAGGCAAGAAGTTAGCTGGGCATTCCATCCTGTGAAATGTAAGAAACTCAATGGAAATCGAACAACAAGAAATCGATCTAATGTGATCAAGCAGATGATGAAAGAAGATACTTCTTCAAGATACTAAGGACAAAAACCCAGCCACTTTACATGGTATGCTATGTCTCCAATTCATATCCTCCCAAATATAAATATTTTCATATAGCCTGTCTGCAATACCCACCAGCACCAGATAAATACCCATCAGAAAATCAGACAGGCACAAGTGAAGTACAAAGACGTTGAAGCCTGATGAGCTACTTTGCAGAGATGATAAGCGGAACATAAAACTCACTCCATTACCAATCAATGACAGGCTGCTGAAAACAGCCAAACATATTCTGTAGAAATTAGATTTCAACAAATCCTGGCAAGAAGATAGGTTGTCTTCAGGTGCATGGCATTTTTCGAAGTTTAACGAAAGCATTGCCGCACAACATGTTTTATAATTATCAGCATAAAGAGTGTGTAGGTACTCAAGATTTCTGAAGGGTGTTTTGTCAATGGTTGACAAAGGACACCTGTTCAAGTCCAACACTTGGAGTTTTTTCATTGGCTGAAAAAATCTAGCCCATCTGCAAAGCGTGTGACACTTTGTGACAAATTCAGTAAGGTGACTTTAGGAAACAGACTGACAGTATGTTGATCCAGTGTGAAAAGATTCGTCATGGACAGATCCAGAACGTTTACTTCAGGACATTTCCCTTCATTCACTGCGAGAAAAGTTTGTTAAAGGATTATTGGATAAAAATAATGATTTCAGATTTTGAGAACTCTGCAACATTTCCATCGGGAAAATGGTAAGTCTATTATAGCTAAGATCGAGGGTGATCAAATTAGGTAAAGAAATACTGGAAGCATTTTTCAGGTGACAATTAGCGAGGCTGAGATAGACCAACATTTCATTGGAAGAGAGTGTAGACATAGCTAGGCCACTGCCATTTGCATTCAAGTACCGTACTTCAGGATAGTTATGAGCAGGGATAGATCGAGAAAGGTGAAAGCCAGACCATAGCAAATACAATTTTCAGGACACTGTAGGTCACAAAGCAACTCATCGTCTGACATAGGACAATGTTTGATGCCATCACACACCTGGTTTGGGTGGACACATGCCTGGGAATTTAAACATCTATAATGGGAAGGACATACATAGCTGTTACAGTCCACCTCATCCTCGTGGTCTGGACAATCATAAAAGAGATTACATCTGGTGAATGTCGGCAGGCAGAATCCACCATGTGCACACTGATAGTGGGTCTCTGGACACACCCGGAAGAATGGTGACTGTCCATCCTGTCCTCTAGCGAGATGGATGATATTAGTGACGCCATTTCCCGCAAAGTCAATGGCAAACGGAAGTGGTGGGCGATCTTTGTATTTTCTGCTATTGTTCTGGGAGCAGAGCATCCTCTTTCATCTTCTTCATTGATACAGTCCACTTGCCCGTTACACCACTGCGCTTCTGTGCTGCACTGTAACGATATGAGTTGAAACATTTACTGAGCATATGTTAAACTATATTGCATTTTATTGTACCAGTTGTAGCGTCACATCTGATTGATACCACTCTGTGGTGGTTAAATGTACTCTAAACCTTCAGACGGTTTATCATATTTCAACGAAACACCGTCCTGTAGTATTCATATACATGCAAATACTGTTCCCTCTTACTATGGACACATGTTATGCGTACTAGCATGCAAAGTCACCTGTAATTGCTTCTGGTTTCAAATGCAGTATGCAAATGGAACGATGACATCCATGCTAGGTTATAACACACTACCTAATCATAAATGAGACTAGTTGGCTTTCAAGAGTTTTGCAGTTCTACACACCTGTTTACTATTTCCACATTGAAAAAGATTCTGTTCCACACAAGGAGTAAAAGTACAGAATGCCTCATCACTGTTGTCATTACAATTCTGCCTGTTGTCACATATGAAAGAGTAGGGAACGCGCCCACTTCCTGCAGCACATGCGTATGAAGGAGGAAGTAACGTCATCCCTGGAACAGGACAGGAAGAAGCAGATGGGATATCCCAGTTATCACTGTGTGCACCAAACTGCACACTGTCCTTCCCCCAGCACGCACTGTTAAGATCACAGGCCAAAAACGAATGTGTTGCATGGTTCAATGGACAGTAAAGAAAAAGTGAACTGAAAAAAGTAGCACTTGTTTTCAGTGAAGCAGATGTCACTCTCACGGTCTTGTTGGCTTGAGCGTTTACTTGGCACAGGAAATACAAAACAAACTTTGCATGCGAGTCGCAGTCCCATAGTACAACTGCCGTAGTCCAGTAAAACCGAATGGTGGACTTTGAGTCATGTAAAAGTCTTCCAAATCCGCCACATTCGGAAATGATTATCACATGATTTTTATATTCAGACACGTTCAGAACGTGGCCGACTGTCCCATCTGCCCATAGTAAGCTATTCTTGTAACTGAAAAAGAGAGTTGAAATATATAGTAACAATTACAAACAAAAACACACACACACACACACACACACACACACACACACACACACACACACACAAAACAAAAAAAAAACCTGCACACACTTTTTTATGATTTACTTGCTCACACGATAATGTTCTTAAACTGAGTGAAACAGTCATTCTTATTGATTCTTACTGTATTGTATTGTTCTTACACATCTTGTACTGAGACGCCCTCTCCTTCCCTCCCTCCCTCCCTCCCTCTCTCTCTCTCTCTCTCTCTCTCTCTCTCTCTCTCTCTCTCTCTCTCTTATTGGTGAGGTAGTCTGAGTTTGAGGTTGTAAGCTTGTGTTCGTATCTCTCTTTTTTGTTCATTATTTTCTCCAGTTATAAAAGCTTAGATATATGTCGCAATTCCATCGCTAACGCTAGAGGAAAGAAATCTACGCTTTCGACTGCAATAAAAATCAAACGGCATTTCACGCATTTCAACTATTCTCATGTTAAATGAAAATATTGGCTTACTTTGCGAACAGACAGCAAATGATTTATTCTTTTGAAAACTTCCAGGGTTCCGAAAGGCTCGCAAAAGTGTGTGTGTGTGTGTGTGTGTGTGTGTGTGTGTGTGTGTGTGTGTGTGTGTGTGTGTGCGCGTGCGCACATATATATTTTAGATATGCGCGTATATTATATAGTCCGCATGCACTGACGCCTCCTTGATGAAACTGAAACTATGTACCTTGTATATAATTTTGGGTAAAGTTGACTCGCATGGGGGGGGGGGGGGGGGGGGACACAGATTACCATAAAACGCATAGGAAATGATAAGTTATCTTGACGTAAAGGGTAGGCAAACGTTGGTTACAGATCTCCGTGCAACTTTAGACAAATATGGGTTTTCTTACGTTTGGAATAATCAGGGTACATAGTCGGTTTCACCACTTATGAAAAAAAAATAGAGAGACAATAATAGATTGCAGGTGGCAGGAAAGGGACAATTACACACAACTTGCGAGAGATACAGATTTTATAGAACGTTTAAAAACAGTTATTTAAGAGAGTCTTACGCGTCTATGAATTTAAATAGATTTGTAAAGAATGCCCTAATTAAATTCAGATTTGGAATTTAATCTATATGGACACATACTGGTTTTTTTTATTATACCAGAACAACTTAGTCAGAGTTGTTTATATCTACCATGTTCATCTGCTGGGGAAGATAAAATCCATTTTGTCCAGTGTGTGTCCAGCTTATAGTGATTTATGAAACAAACCTATCCCAAGAAAGTACTGTATGAATCCATGTATGTTCAGATTATGCCTTCTACTCTCGTCACCTGATGTAACAATCCGAGAATTGTCATTATACTTGTACAAAGCTTTTGCAAGATGTGTGCCGTTGCCATTAGCTAGATGTTCAATCTGTCATTTTGCATTTCACCTGTAGATATGTATTTACACTATACTCGATTACCGTTTGTAACCGTGTTGTGATTGGATTGAGGCCCCATTAGAATGGGCCAATGGCCTTTTGATTGAAGAATTCATCAAAGAATTAATTAACTCATTCAGTCGTTTCTCTCTCTCTCTCTCTCTCTCTCTCTCTCTCTCTCTCTCTCTCTCTCTCTCTCTCTCTCTCTCTCTCTCTCTCTGGGCGATCATTATTCAGCTGTACGAAAAGAGTACAACCGAATCACTATTAAATTTTGTTAGCTGCCAGCTTGCAAACAATGAAAGACTGGTGCTAGGTCTTATATACCGCAGTTTAAGTATGAAGTCACATGAGGCGAATGAAAAACTGAACAACACCTTGATGAAAGCAGCAAACCGTAAGTCAGACCACCTAGTAATTGTAGGTGATTCCAACTTCCCTGAAATTGACTGGAGGCAAGAAAAGAGCACTGTGGGTGGAGACCAAGCTGCGACCAAGTTCTACAATGCTACAAAGGATGCGTTCCTCATCCAGCACAGCTAGAGCCAACGAGGATCAGAGATGGACAGAAGCCTACTCTCGACGACCTAGTCTTCACAAACAGAGACGACATTGTCACTGAGGTTACCCGGGCAGGGGCACTAGGTAAGAGTGACCACTGTACTCATCTAATTGACATGAATCTCACGCCTCCCTCCCAGCCAAAGCATGACAGGTACAAATATCACAAGGCTGACTACGATGAAATCAGAAATTTCTAAACCAAGTCGACTGGAAAAAAGAACTGGAGAACAAGAACACTGAGGAGCAATGGGATATTTTTGTAAAAATAGTTAATGAGGCAAAGCGTAAATTTGTACCTAAAGGCAAGGCAGACAGTGTACCCAGGAAGAAATGGCTTGACAACGAAACCATGGAAATTGTTAGAGAGAAGCACCGACGATATAGGAGATGGCTCAGAACAAAACTGACGAAGACTTTAGGGAGTATGCCAAAGCTCGCAACAAGACTTCTCGGGCATGCCGCAAAGCCAAGGCCAGGTTTGAACGCACCATCGCTGAGGAGGTAAAGTGAACCAGAAACCTCTCTGGTCATATGTGAAATCAGAAACTAGCACCAGAACTGGCATATCTGACTTAAGGAAGGATGACAGCTCAATTGCAAAGACAGACAAAGAGAAAGCCCAAGTACTCAATAACTTTTTCCAAAGTGTTTATACAAAAGAACCAGATGGAGATCTGCCAACGCCACCAGAGTATGATTTCGAATCAGCTCTCACAAACTTCAGCATCATGGAAAAGAGAGGTGAAGAAACTACTCAAGAGGTTGAAGACAAATAAGGCTGCAGGCATGGACGGCATACCAGCAATTCTCCTTGTAGAGACAGCAGACTCAATTGCGTTACCCATCAGCAATATCTTTCAGAAATCTTTGGAGGAGGGCCGCATCCCTAATGACTGGCAAAAGGCAAATATACCCCAATTTTCAAGAAGGGGAGCCACTCATCCCCAACAATTACAGGCCTGTCAACCTGACTAGCATCCTATGCAAATCAATGGAAACACTTGTTAAAGCTAAAGTTCTAGAGCACATGCAGCATAACCATCTGATATGTGAACAACAACATGGCTTCATGCCTGGCTGTTCTTGCAGTACTCAGCTGTTGGACACCTTGGACTTCTGGACCCAGACACTTGACGATGGTGGGAAAATTGACATGGTATACACAGACTTCAAGAAGGCTTTTGACACAGTGTCCCCCACCGTCGTCTCCTGCTCAAGCTTGATGCACTTGGAGTCCGAGGCAATGTCCACGCATGGATCAAAGACTTCCTGACAGATCGAATGCAAGTGGTCACGGTGAATGGCGAGACATCAGAGGAATCTGCAGTAACAAGTGGCATCCCGCAAGGAAGCGTCCTTGGCCCCCTGCTGTTTGTCACCTACATCAATGACCTGCCCCCACATGCCAAGAACGAAGTCCGCATCTTCGCTGATGACACTAAACTATTCACACGGAGTGATAAAGCTGAGGCCCGGGAGTCCTCACAAAGAGATCTGGACAACTTCTGCGACTGGTCAGAGAACTGGCTCCTTGGCTTCCACCCCCAGAAGTGTTGCGTGATGAGATTAGGGCACAGTCCAGATGAGCACACATACACCATGAAGATGACAACAGAAGGCCAGGAAAGTAGGCACAACTTAGCCTAGACAGAAGCATAGAAAGATTTGGGAGTAGTGGTCGATAGGAAAACTGACGTTCAAGAACCACGTTGCCCAAGCTACAGCCAAAGCCAATCGAACACTTGGAGTAGTCAGAAGATCCTTCGACCACCTCTCGGATCGTACCTTTGTTCAGCTCTACAAGTCATTGGTTTAGGCCGATGCTGGAGTATGGACATTCTGTTTGGTCCCCACACTACTGGCAGAAAGGTCTACAGCAGGATGTGGAAGACGTGCAGCGTCGAGCTACAAAACTTATCGGAAGACTGAAAGAGAAGCCCTACCCTGAACGTCTCCGAGAACTGAAGCTCCCCAGCCTAGAATTCAGAAGGCTCCGAGGCGACTTCAGCGCAAGGTAGGTGCTGGTTGCCTGATGTGTCTGAATTTGGTTATCTTCGGTCCCTTTTAAAAGGTGAAGCCAAAGCTACCATTCAAGGACTTTCACTTTCTGGTGGGAATTATAAAGCAGCCTATGACATTCTAAAACAACGTTTCGGGAAGAAAGAGTAATTTTTTTCGAATATCCAAGAACTATTGTCCATCGAAACTCCATCGTCAACCCACAGTACCCATTCTTTACCAAAATTTTGACGGTATTTTAAGACCTGTTCAGAGTCAGGAGACCCTGGGCATTTCATGACGACAGTATGGTGTTGTTCTAACGCTTCTCATCCTGCCGCATCTTCTTTTTTTCCCCCAGGTTTCTTCAACAGAAAATAGAACGCTGAGAAACGATCACAGACCTTTGAAACCCATCGTGGAGCTTCCAGAAAGCCTGCCAGTGTCAGTGAAGCGCAACCTGTGGCTACCTGTTCAGCGTACACTGTGTAGTGGAGACCGGACCTACTAGACCTACTGGTACCATTTACAACCGTCCAGGACACACGTTTCAGCAATGTTTTAATGTTCCAAGGCTCCAGTTGAAAGAACAAAAAGCATTTTAAAGGATATGGGGGCATGCTATCGTTGTTTAACAAAAACAAAAGGTCATCATCAATTCTGTCAATGTTGGGTTAGGTGCCCAAAATGCAGGGGGAAACATCATGATTTTTCGTGTGTACCAAACAAGTCTGTTCCTCCCATGATACCACAGCAAGCAGTGCAAAACCAAACATTGCATGCATCTCAAACACAACATCAGATGCCCCTCTTGGTAAGGTGAATGTGTCTAGTGTTAGTACTGTCTCTGAAAAATGTGATTATGTTTTGCTGCAAACTGCTAACAATTCTGTACATGGCAGAGGTACCTAAAGCCATTGTTTTGTTTGATACTGGATCTGATAAGTCATGTCTTCAGTCATGTGGTTGATAAAAATAGGCCTAAATGGGTTGGGTCACATGATCGTGCGTCCACAGCCGTTGACAGTAATAAAACAAGCGATGCTGAACGTTGAAATGTGTATAATATGCGCTTGCAAGGGCTTGTTCGGAATGTTGTCACTTTGAGACCAACAAAGATCCCCACAACGTGAGTACCTCTGTGCCGTCCACCAGTGCCCCAGAGCATGTTGTCTCGTTTGGGAAAGGGCGCAGAATTCCGTGATGTCCCTGAGGTAAAGAAGTTAAAGTAGATACATTGATTGGGCTTGATGCCTACTGGAAGTTAATGACCAGTGAGATGATGTCTTTGTCAGAGGTTTGGTTGCTCAATGTTCAGTGTTTTTGGTTGGGTGTTGTCTGGTCCAGTACCTGGAGATAAGTCTCTTTCCAGCCCTGTAAGTGTTACCAACTCCCATCAACTGTTTTGTTCACACATACCTAAATCTTCTTTGAAAAGCATGCAGGAATTGAAAACAATGGGGATGCAGGGAAACCAGCCCATTTCAGTTGATCCAGTGTGGGATGATTTCAACAGGTCTGTCGAGTCATCGGAAGAAATGTTTGCTCTGTCACTTTCGTGGAAGAGTGAAGGAATGATATTTATATTTCTTAGCAATGAAAAGCTGGACAGGTCTCGTTTAAACTGTGCAACTTTGTCGTCTCGGCAAAAAAATAGAGTAAGAGTCCAGGTATCATGAACTCATCTTTAGTATGATGAAGGGTAGTATTATTTAGGAAGTTCCTGAGATGAGGTTGTACGTTCAAACCCTATGCTTTATTTGCTACACCGTCCAGTTGTTAGAGAGTCTAGTCTGTGCCCTGTTTTTGATGCTTCCATGAAAGATTTGAATGGAGTATTTTGAATGACTGCATGAACACTGGTCCTAATTTGGTTTTGGATTTGCCAGTTTGTTGCGGTTCAGGCGTAGGAAACTGCTATGACTGCAGATATAGTAAAAGCATTCCTGCAGATCCAAATGTGTTTTGAGGATCAAAATGTGCAGAGATTCATTTGATAAAATGACAAAATTGTCATCAGAAATGTCAGATTTGTTCGCGTGCCTTTTGGAAACAAAAGTAGTCCTTTTTTCTGACTGCTATTGTGAAACACCATTCATCACAATATCCACCATCTCGCATGAAAAATGAGCTATTGAAAACTCGATACGTGGATGATTGGCTGCCAGGTTGTGACAGTGATTCTGAGCCTTGTGAGATGGTTCAGCGAGCTAATCAGATCATGGGTCAGGCTGAAATGTCTGTGGCAAAGTGAGTTTCAAATAATGCAAAAGTTGGTAATTTGTTGTGCAGGTAGTTTTAAGATAAGACTAGTAAAACAGAATCGCTCAAGGTCTGCATTGGTTACCTTCTGAGGATTGTTTTTCCTTTGATGGCCTAGACGTTTCAAAGGATTTATGTATCACTAAAAGAGCTGTACTGATCTCATTTCAAGGCTGTTTAATCCTTTGGGCTTTCTCATTCCTTTTGCCATGAAAGCCAAATCTTTGTTCCAAGAAATAGGGAGGTTTGGATTACCTCAGGGTCGCATTTTGCCTGAACAGCTGCAAAGACAGGTTTATGCATTGTGTCAAGGGCCCGGAACCTTTGAAACAGTGGAGGATTCCTCGCAACTACACTCGTGAGACCCTTTGGAGAGACATATCTGAATTTCAATTACATACCTTTGGTGATGCTTGGCAGTCTGCTTATGGAGCGTGTGTATACCTATAGGTGAAAGAAAAAACATCATGACACTTGGAGATATTCCATAGTCATGGCTCAGGCAAAGAGAGCCCCTTGAAGAGGATCTGTTTGCCACGACTAAAATAACTGGGAGCTCCACTCTGTGCAAGACCGGTGGTGTATGTGAGACAGCTATTGAAGTTGCCAGAGGATGAGTCCTGTAATTGTTGGACATATCTAGCCGTAGTTTTGGCCAGCATTCAAAGTGATCCTTGCAGGTGGACGCCCTTTGCTGGCAATATGGTTGCTGAGATTCAGGATCTCATCAGTCCAGTACAGTGGCATCATTGTCCTGGCAAAAGCAATCCTGCAGACGTGGTCACTTGTGGCATTTCAGCAGAACTGTTGAATTCTCAGTTTTTTGGGCTCAAGGGTCCTGCTTTTCTGACAACCAGTGCTGATTGTGATTTTATCAAAATGCTGCAAATCTGGGTGATGGAGAACAGGAGGGAGATGCGCTAACAGTTTCTAATGTGGTTTGTTCTGAAAAAAATCTAAAACGTCATGTGAAATTGAACAAACACTGATAAAAGTGGATATATGGTTGAACAAAATTGAATGTGACTTGAATTTGTATGACATTGATATTGAACGCTGGAGCAGATTGACTTAAAAGCATTCGGATTATCACATATTACCAATATGCAAAAAGAACAAGAGGATGATTTATCAAAATGCAATAAATGCAGTTACGTATATTAATACTGGAACACCACTATTTGTGCCATGTCGGCAGGAACAAGTGTAGGTCTTTTAGCAACAGGTGCTTTTACACCGTTAGCATTTACCTCTAGGTGAATTGTCTTCACTTCTTGGCTTGTGTTCATTGGCTGTATCTGTTGCCAGCAAAAGAATAAAAACAAAAATTCCAAAAGCACATAGCTATGGTTCAACTTACTACAGCGAAACTTAGTTCATTCAGACTGATAACAGATAGAGCACTGGCTAACTCAGCTATTACAAAGAATTCCGTCGTTTACAGGCTGATTTTGATAACTATAAAAGACAGAAGTTTAACCTCGAAAAAAGGTAAAAAGCGACATTTTCTAGATCACAAGATACCGAAAATTTCTAAAAAAAAAAAAAAAAAAAAAAAAGGAAAGGAAACGAAGAACTGTGTTCTAAAAGTTCACCATAACAACACGAGAGGGTTTTTATACTATAATTTACGATTCCAAAGTGCACAAATCCCTATAAATGACTATTCTGACTAACAATTATTGTTTAATATGTTTTGAGTTAGGAAAGAAAATCATGGCTAAGTTATTTGAAAGCATGATGAAGATTTATCATCACTTTTCAATGAGACTGACTTGGAGGTTATCGATCCTACAAAGTACAGGCAAGTGTTACACATTTTATTTCTCACGTTCCAGGTAAACAAACCATAAATCCTCTGCTTAAAGCCATATTAGCCATCTATATTGAAGAACATAAAAGAAGAACAACTGCAAGTGTGGGTCTCTGCTAAATAGCAAGCCATCTTTTCTGATAGTGGCATCTCAGATAATTGGGCAGACAATATGTTAAACCCGTTTGACACAGCTTCTGAAAACACAAATGAAAGGATCTGGCTGGCCAGAAGGAGAAATATTAGATATTAACTTAAACAAACCAAGTTCAATCTTATTTTAGGGCTGTCTTATTTTCCTTTACCAAGAGCCCCAGTTTAAAAAGGCCAGTTTTAAACATATTAATTAACACGAGAAACGTTTTATGTGGTGTGTTCTTGCAACGTTGCATTACTTTGCAAAGAACGCAGAGAGAGTAACAAGCTATAAACTTTTTATAAACGATTGTAACTTTAATGGGATTGACTTTCCAGCTAGTTTTTACAAAATTGATAAGTTTGAAGAACGCAACAAACCAATCACTGTAAACGTATATGATTGGTCTGAGGAAACGGGCCTTCTTCTGCTCCAAGACCTCTCCAACAGGCGACCCAGGCAAAAAACAAGTGGACTTACTCTTTGTAAGAGATGGAGGAAACGAACATTATACATCAATACGCACAGTGAGTAGACTGTTAAAACATACTACCAAAGATCATGGAGAACAAGAATTTTGTAAAGATATTTAGTAAGGTTACCATCCATAGAAGCTGCAAACCGACACAGAGAACATTGTAAGAGCTATGTCGACTATAAAACAAAACTGTTAACTCCAAACCCTGGAAGCAAAGTCTCGTTTAAAAGCTGGAAAAGTCTTCAGATGACTCCATATGTAGTTTATGCTGACTTCCAAACTATTATAGTTCCATATCAAGGATCACTCCCGAACAGACTCCCTAAGCAGTTTTAATGAATAATCATCAGGTCTGTTTCTGATGTTTTCATTATTGTTAGGATCGACAGAACCCATTCAAAGCCAGAACTTTATAGAGGGCTGGATGCAGCAAAACTGTTTTAGGAAGTATGAAAATAGTGCGTAGTGACTGATTTAATCAACTCAGTTTATCTGAAATTGTTATGGCACCAGAAAATGAAGAACAGTATGAATCATCTACAACTTGCTGGATTTGTGGTGTGGTGGTGATTTTGCAACAGAAGGCAATCCAAAAGTTCGAGATCATGGTCGCATTAGTGGAACATACAGAGGAGCAGCCACAGTAAGTGTAATTTACAACTAAAGTTTGATCCGAAGAACTGGAAATCACCCATCGTTTTTCATAACTTACGTGGTTACGATGGTCGTCTTATACTGCAATCAATTACTGATGAATTTAATAAGGTTTAATGTATTGCCCAGTCTTTAAACACAACACACACACACACACACACACACACACACACACACACACACATGACATTATCACTGGACTTGTCATTCTTTGATTCAGTGCAGCATACGGCAGCATCATTAGGGTCCTTAGCACAATCATTAACCAGTTGTCCCATAACAGAAAAAAATGACTCTACACTTGTTAGGAGGATTGTCTTCTACCAAAGGGAACATTTTTTTATTTATTCTGACAAGGGAAAGAGATACGTGATTCTGAATACCAGCATGCCCAAGAACCATGGAAAACATTACAGTGCAAGACCATGGGAGATTACCATGATGCCCATCTAATGGCTGACGTGTGTTTGTTGGCAGACGTGTTTTGAAACTTACAGAAAGACCTGTATGAAACATTACAGTCTGGATCCAGCACATTATATTTCTGCAAACGGAATGAGTTTGTAAGCTTTCTCTTTCAATTTACTGGAGTACGCATTGACCTGTTTTCTGATCTGCCAGTGCTCCAAATGATTGAAAATGGACTGTTTTGGTGGAAGAGCATATGGCATCATACCATTATTGTAAAGATTAGATCTAGTTGCAAAGTGAAGCAACTGCAGGCGGGAATCTGAAAATATTTTAAATATTATTAATAGCACACCGAAAACAACAACAAACACAACAATGACAACACAACAACAGGAACAAACAAAACACAAAAGTACACGAAAATGAACTAGCAAATCACTTATCTTCATCTCCTTCAATGGGAATGGGAATTCAACGCCCATCTTGCACTGAAGTGGATAAAGATATAACGAGGCTTGACAGACTGAGGTGCCAGACAAGACAGACACAACTGCTTCCATGAACTTGGAGGAACCTTAGAACTACGCTCTCATGGATGGAAAAATACTACGCTCTCTAAATGTTGTTATTTTTCATATGCCTACGATGTTTTGTGGCAACAAACCTCAAATTTGTAAATGGGTAGACATCCTTTTGAGATGATGTATTTGTAAACAGAGAAAAGATTCTGGAGAAAACCTGACATTTATCAAAGGCTCACAGCATGATTAAACGGCGGAATGGAAAAAAAAGAGAAAGCAATATGATTTCTGATTGTTTTGAAGTATGCCAAAAACGCCGCTAGATTTGTGTACCTTGTAAAGCACCTTATTGTGTACAGGGACTGCTGGATTTGAATGTCTTGAAAACAACTTGTAACTGTAAGTACATTAATTGTGACAAGGGACAAATACCCACGAAATGGATTTGCGATTTGTATCAGTGATGCGAGCCTCACAAATATATATATATATATATATATATATATATATATATATATATATATATATATATATAAATTATCTCTCTCTCTCCATATATATATATATATATTATATATATATATATATATATATATATATATATATATATATCCAAGTAAAGGTTGTTAATGCTTTTAGTTTTTCAGCA
>JADBJO010013230.1:0-22500 GCA_016801955.1 Conus betulinus
GTTTCAACTTGGTTTGAGATTTTGTGTGTGTGAGAGGGTGTTACAAAATTTTAAAACAAATATTGTCCGAGTAATGCAATGGTTATATAATCGGAAATATATACATAATTTCCTGACACCATAGCTAATGCTAAACGTTTTTTCTTCCAATCAAATGATTCAATCTGTGGTTCCCAAATTCTACTTTATGTACATGCTTTCCATTATTCTTCGAAAGTGAAAAATCATTTGAACAAATAAGGGTTGATCTAAGGGTTAATCTTTCTGTCTCAGAGTCCTTTTCTTCAACTAAGGCAAGAAACAGCTCACTCAATCAATATCTGTCCAACAATAAGACGGAAAACTTTTTTTCTTAATTTTCTTTTCAGCTTACGTCAGAGACTCAAAGACATTCTCGTAAATTCCTCACCAACGGTCATGCCACCACAGACTGACCACCTGATTTGTATTTTCTGAATGATCCAGATCACTTCTCTAACTATCCTCATAAATTTTAATGGTTTCCAAGCATCAGATACCTAACTGTGTGTGACTGACAGATTATCCGTCAGGCTATCAGCGAAGTGAGCGTCACAATTTTCTCCTTACTGCTCTCTCTCTCTCTCTCTCTCTCTCTCTTCTCTCTCTCTCTCTCTCTCTCTCTCTCCTTCTCACACAAAACACACACACACACACACACACACACACACACACACACACACACTTTGTTCTGTGTGTGTGTGTGTGTGTGTGTGTGTGTGTGTGTGTGTGTGTGTGCCTGCGCGTGCGTGTGTATGTTTTGTGTGTGTGTGTGGGTGTGTTGGTGTGTGTGTGTGTGTGTGTGTGAGTGTGGTGTGTGTGTGAGTGTGTGTGTGTGTGTGTGTGTGTGTGCGTGCGCGCGCGCGCGCGCGCGCGTGCGTGTGTGTGCGCGTGCTTCATATGTGTGTGTGTTTTGCGTGTGGTGTGTGGTGTGTGTGTGTGTGTGTGAGCGCGCGTGCGCGTGCATGCGTGTGTGTGTGTGCGTGTGTGTGTGTGTGTGTGGGTGTGTGTGTGTGTGTGGTTGGTGTGTGTACTTTATGTGCGCGTGTGTAAGTTTGAGCGCACGCGTGTGTGTGTGTGCGTGTGCTGGTGTGTGTGTGTGTGTGTGTGGTGTGAGAGAGAGAGAGAGAGAGAGAGAGAGAGAGAGAGAAAGGAGAGAGAGTGTGTGTGTATGTGTGCGTGTGCGTCTGTGTGTGAGAGAGTGTGTGTGGTATCTGCGTGCGTGTGTGTGTGTGCGCGTGTTAGAGTGCGCACGCGTATGGTGTGTGTGTGTGTGTGTGTGTGTGTGTGTGGTTGTGTGTGTGTGTGTGTGTGTGTGGTGTGTGTGTGCGTGTGTGCGTGCGTGCGGGGTTCTAGTGGGTGTGTGTGTTTCAACTTGATTTCAATCTGCACACGCCCACCTCCGTGAACCCCTCCGGTCCCGGATTCCCCGTCACGCGCCACCGGACTCATCTGGAGACCTCTGGCTGGCTGACGCTTGCCTCCTGGCACAGCCGGTTCCTGGCTGAAGGGTTCTCCCTGTTCATGGCTTCAGCAACGTGGGACCCAGTTTACTCCCATGCTTTTTAAAACGAGACGCTTTGATTTTCTCTTTGCCTTCTCTTTCAAGTGTCTAGCAGCTCGGTGTTTCTGCTTGTTTTAGCAAAAATTGGACAAAAAAAGTCTGTATATGTTAAAATCTATCTTTTTTTGGACGAGTGTGTGGTGTGTGTGTGTGTGGTGTGTGTGTGTGGTGTGGTGTGTGTGGGTGTGTGTGCGTGTGTGGTGTGTGTGAGTGCGCGCTCGCTCACATTCCAACAAAAGAAAATTACGAAGCACATGACAGACACATAGACACGCGCATAGGCGCGCCAGCACGCACTCAGGCGATGGCTGATACAAGCATGCAGCACAAAAGTACTCAAGACAGCAGGCAGGCAGGCTCACGTGCCATCAGACGGGGGGAGAAAGCTGTACTTTGTCAGTTTGTCAATCAGACAGAAGCGTAATCGTTGCAAGCAAGCAAAATTACTGTTCCATCCTCGACCCCGTCCCCACCCCAATCCCCCCCACCCCCACCCCCTCCGCCATTTCCCCGACACCTCTCTCTTCTGACCGCCGTCAGAAGTCAACCGGCCAGTTCGATGGGTCTCCCGTGACGAATGGAGCGACAGGTCACGCATGAGGAGCCAAGTCTGCGTGAGGGTCTCTTGTGACGCTCGTCATTATTGGACAAAAAAAAAAAAAAAAAAAAGGGGGGGGGGGGGGGGGGGGGGGGGGGGTTGGCAAGCTATCAAGCTGCGCGGCACAATCTCTGATCGTTCTTTCCACTTGTGCTGGGGTGGGAGCTACTCAGGCAACACTTTCACGCACTCACTCCATGATTCCCCCCCCCCCCCCCCCCCCTTCCTCTCCCCCCCCCCCCCCTCCCGCAGCCACGAAAAGCCAGCAATTACAGCCAGAAACAAAACCGATTCATAGTACTACATATATGTCAGTGAGTGTAACAATGCTGTGTTGCTACTACTCTTGATGATGGTGATCATGAGCATGATTAGGAAAGACATGACAACGGCGACGAAACAATGCTGGTGCTTTTGGGTGGCCAAACGCGCTGCGGTTGGAAATTTTTCCTTTTTTTTTTTTCGTTTATTTAATTCAGCGAATTAATGAATTAGCACAAAATTCCGCTCTGACTGTTTGAAGTGAAGCCGATCATAACGCTCATCATCAGTTCTGTTACGTTGCTACAATGATATGGACCAGAACAGTCCGCAAGCAATCATGTCATCATGTCGTCAAATAACAATACTGACGAGCAGACCGAAAGGCGGTCGCCATTCATAGGTCAAGACCCCAGTTCACCCACGCTCTCTCTCTTCATCCCTATCCGCCCCCACCCCCCACCCCCCCCCCCCTCATCGGACGTTCAGAACTACGTCACGAAAGATGAAAGGCTGATCGTGATCATCCGTCACGAGAACAGAATGACGCACGGACATGTGATCTGAGATCAGAGGTTTTCAAGCTACACCCCCAACCGGAGCGGGCAGCAGAAAGTCGTGGACCACGACAGTTACAGCGTCAGGAAGACTTAAGCAGCTTTCGTGGCCAGCCCCGCCCTGATCTACTACGCTGCTGCAGGAGAGAATTCAATGACTTGCTTCCAACAAAACCATCTCCTTGCCGCCCTGTGTACAGCCAGCGGGGAACTGTCCGCCTTCTGCAGCACAAATGATGGCACTAGAAGTGACAGGTCAGCAGCAGTGGAAGGAGCTGTAAGAACAGCAGGAGCAGTGATTGATTCTTTGCCAGGGAGGTTTAAAATCAACATGTAAATCTTTAAAACAGAAAAAGACCTTCCCGATTCGGGGATTCATGGTCTCAAAAGTACTCTTCTATGGTGGTTTATATCATGATCACGCGCTGCATCTTCTTCAGTTTTATTTCGTCTTTTTACATTTTGAATTAAATCAAATTAAAATTTTCACACCAAAACACACTCGGTGGTGGTGGTGGTGGTTGGTGGTGGCTGCTGCTGTTGTTGTTGTTGTTGTTGTTGTGTTGTTTTAGTCATGTTGGATGTTGTTAACTCTAAAATACACTATAATTTGTTTTTATGAAGAAATCAAACTACATCATGAAAGAGGATAGAGGCAATGGGGGAGAGCACAGTGAGAAAAGAAAACAGTCAGGATTAGTAAGATCCAGAAAAGAGTAATGATGCAATATTGATGATGATGATGATGATGACGATGATGACGATGATGATCATGATCATGATGATGAATGCTGATGAGGTAATGATGATGATAATGATGGGTGATGACGATCATGACGATGCGTGATGACGATGACGATGATGATAATGATGATGATGACTGATGATATGATGCTGATGACGATGATGATGACGATGGTAACGGTGGTAATGGTGATGATGATTGATGGATGATGACGATGATGTAACGATGATGATGATGATATGATGATGATGACGATGACGATGACGATGATGATTCTGATCATGGTAAAATCATCAATAGTAAAAAATGCACAGGGTTAGCCTGTATCTCTGTAGAGAGGAAAACCAGGGTTACCTGTCTCTCTGTAGAGGACAACCAGGGTTAACCTGTCTCTCTTATAGAGGACAACCAGGGTTAACTGTATCTCTGTAGTGAACAACCAGGGGTTAGCCTGTCTCTGTAGAGGACAATCAGGGGTTAACCTGCCTCTGTAGAGGACAACCAAGGTTAACCCTGTATCTCTATAGAGGATAACCAGGGGTTAGTCTGTCTCTGTACAGGACAACCAGGGTTAACCTGTCTCTCTGTAGAGGACAAGAAGGTTAACCTGTATCTTTATAGTAGAGACAAACCAAGGTTAACCTGTCTCTCTAGAGGACAACCACGGTTAACCTGTCTCTCTGTAGGAGATGACAAACAGGGTTAATCTGTCTCTCTGTAGAGGACAAACAGGGTCAGCTGTTTCTCTGTAGAGGACAACCACGGTTAACCTGTCTCTCTGTAGAAGGACAAAACAGGGTTAACCTGTCTCTGTAGTGGACAGCCAGGGTTAACCTGTCTGTAGAGGACAACCAGGGTTAGTCTGTCTCTCTGTAGTGGACAACAAGGGTTAACTGTATACTGTAGAGGACAACCAGGGTTAACCTGTCTCTGTAGAGGAAACCAGGGGTTAACCTGTCTCTGTAGAGGACAACCAGGTTAACCTGTCTCTGTAGTCAAGGAACAACCAGGGTTAAGCTGTGTCTCTGTAGTGGACACAACCAGGGTTAAGCTGTATCTCTGTAGTGGACAACCAGGGTTAACCTGTCTCTGTAGAGGACAACCAGGGGTTAACCGTCTTGTCTTTGTAGAGGACAACCAGGGTTAACCTGTCTCTGTAGTGGACAACCAGGGTTACCTGTCTGTTTTTAGAGGACAGGGTAAAACCTGTCTTTGTAGATGACAACCAGGGTTACTGTCTGGTCTTGTGAGGGACAACAAGCTTACCATGTCTGTGCAGCTGTGTGCACACGTCAGTCTATGGTATTTGGGCAATACTTGGCATGCATGGAGGCACCGGGGGGGGGGGGGGGGGGGGGGGAAGAAGTTTCCTTCTTCACACACATGCCTTTTGTCTGGTATGTGATGAGTGAAGGGGTATCGAAAGCAGCACAACACTGCTCGCGTTACACGAAACTTAACCGTTTCTCTGCACACAAACTAGCGAGTTGTTTCCTGGCTAGTCACAAAATACTAATATGCGGGACTGGATACACATGGACCGTGGGTGGAATGGAGAATCTATTTTTTCAGAGAGTACACACACACACCACACACACACACACAACCCACACTTATGGTTCAGGAGAAGGACTCTGCAGGAGGCAGACACTGCTCGCTCGGTGCCCATCGTCATCCTTTCCCATGAATTCTGCTGGATGATTGTCCCACACATGCTGGGGACCCGTGCTTCAAAGGATCAGTGGTTTTTGACAGACCGACATCGGTGGAGTTGGTCTTCGAGAAGCACGGGTGGACTGGCCGGTGCCAACGACAAACTCTGGAGTACTTCGCACATCTGGGGACAGTCGAGAAGAAAGTAGACCTTGAACATTTCCATCATCAAAAGCTAGCAGACGAACGCAACTTGGAGTACTTTTGGAGCTAATTCCCTGCGTCATCCATTCTCGACGATTCCAGAAAACCGCGCCCTCTCTTCTTCTCTCTCTCCTCTCTCTGCTCTCTCTCTCTCTATCTCTTCTCTCTCTCTCTCACACACACACACACACACACACACACACACACACACACACACACACACACACACACACACATTTCGTGGTCCAGGGAGGGGGTAACTGCCCAGTGCCATGAATCACCCCCGAGGGCACTGTACTGGGTACACCGGAAAGTCATTGGCATGTGCGTGTGTTCGGAGCCTATAGGCGTGACCCAAAGGAGCTTTTAATCGTCATTCATACCCGAGGCTCAGTCCAAGCAGAAACACAAATGTGCAGAAAAGATAGAAAGATATATCAAGAAGAAGAAGAAGAAGAAGAAAGCGAGTGGAGTGATAAGACATGAGAGTGAGGGAGAAAAAGATGGACAGGGGAGAGTGAGCAGCGGGAGAAGAAGAGGAATCAACTCGAGCACCCCCTGAAACACGACAGAGGCCAATTTACAGAACAATGAACCTTTCACTGTGACCAGAAATGCCCGCAGCAGCGTCCTGTTTTCACACGGACGTAGACAGGCTGATGGGCGGGATGGAGGAGTGGGGGGTGAGGGAAGGGGGAGGAGGGGGGCAGAGAGCAGGTGAGGTGAGTCTTCTTCTGTTCTCTTGAGAAACATGAAAGAAGAGAAGACGAGAGAGGTTTGTTTTTTTAATGTGACAGCCCACCAGCCGAACGACCACACCAGGACTCTTCAAGGCTATCAAACTCGTACGGGCCAGTTTAAAACGGTCTTGACCAGCTCACATTATGGGGAAAAAATCACAGCACAGAAAAGAATGGGGAAAGAGAGAAAAAGATTGAAGGAGAAACAGACACGAGATTAAAGGAGAAACAGACAGACAGGTTTAGAGACAGACTGAGGGAAAAGGAGAAATATATTAAAGGAGAAACAGACTGGGGGGATTAGAGACAGACTGGGGTAAAAGAGAAAGAGGATTAAAGGAGAAAGAAAACAGACAGGGTTAGAGACAGACTGAGGGAAAACGAAAGAGACACGGGAAAACAGAAAGAGAGACTGAAGAAGAAACAGACAGACAGGGTTAGAGACAGACTGGGAGAAAACAGAAAAAGAGGGTTTAAAGGAGAAACAGACAGACAGGATGATTAGACAGACTGAGGGAGGGATATGACCAGCCACTGAAAAAGGTGGTAGTGTCAGGACTGGGGATTCTGCGTCTGTGGGGACGGGAGAGTTCAAAGTCCAAGAGATGGCATCACGTTTGTGGTAGCTTTTGCTTCACCCCAGCCGCCGGATTCTATCCCCGGAGCTGTTGAATGTGTTGCGGCTTTTCAACGAGGCCAAGACAACAGCTGCTCTGCTTTCTCTGCTCAGCGACACAGGTTGCAGTGTGGGAGTTGCGCGTTGGAGTCGATTAGAGAGATGCTGTTTTCAGAATGTTTAGGATCCTTGTCAGAGCTGAATGCGTCAGCAGCTCATGTGGGAACGCTGGGGCCCGCCCGGTCAGTCAACCCAGGTCATGGGTGCGTCTCTCAACTTCTTTGCTCACGTTTCCTCGCCCGAGTTTAGGTGTCTACATTTCCCGAGCCTGGCTGAGGCTGAGATATGTCACGACAGGGAACGTTGACTACAAGCCCTGGCATAGGGTATCAGACCATGATGGAGCTCTGTAGTGCCGTCTTCATCATCATCATCAAAATGTCTGAGTTCCGTGGTCCTTTCACGTCCTGCTGTCATAGTGACAACAGTGTTGATATTTCCTCTTCACCTGAACGCCTGTTGTGAGGTCGTGTCAAAGAGACCTGTGCTGGCAAGTCCATGAAAAAAAATCGTTGGATGGATAACGAGGCGGGTTACCTCTAAACGGAAGGCACACGCAAAGTTCGGCTTTGCAAGACTGGGCAATTATTGTCGTCAGTAAGGACTTAGTGGTCGACATCCTGCACATCGTGAAACAGAGCAAGCACCTCTGAGTATATCACGGAGGAGCCTC
Organism: Conus betulinus; assembly: GCA_016801955.1. Lineage (NCBI taxonomy): Eukaryota > Metazoa > Mollusca > Gastropoda > Neogastropoda > Conidae > Conus > Conus betulinus. The sequence goes on from JADBJO010013230.1 coordinate 7,690, forward strand.
TTCAGCAGTGCGGTGTCACCTCTGCTGGGTTGCCTCTTGTCGGGCTGACAGATTCGCTATGGCTTGTTGGCCTTAGACTGCAACAGAACCGGCCTGAATGTGGCTGTGAAAGGTGAAGGGGCAGAGAGAAGGGGACTTTTTGAGAAGACACTGACCCTGCAAAGTGCTTAAGAAATGTTAGATGATTTGTCTCTGTGTCTTATGCATGAAGCATCGGAAACTGTTCGTTTGCTAACCATGCTACAAGCTGGATACATCTCTTTGGCGATTGTTGTATCATTGATGATGTTATTGTTATGTTGTTGGTGGTAGTGGTAGTGGTGGTGGTGGTGGTGTGTGTGTTGAGGTGTGTGTGTGTGTGGTGTGTGTGTGTTGTGTGTGTGTGTGTGTGTGTTGTGTGTGTGTGTGTGTGTGGTGTGTGTGTGGTGTGTGTGTGTGTGTGTGTGTGTGTGTGTGTGTGTGGTGTGTGTGTGTGTGTGTGTGTGTGTGTGTGTGTGTGTGTGTGCGCGCGCCTTTGTGTTGCATGTGTGTGTGTGTGTATGTGTGTGTGTGCGTGCATGTGTGTGTGTGTCTGTCTGTCTGTCTGTGTACTGGTAAGCGCGTGTGTGTGTGGTTGCAAGCTGATTCTATACTTAAAAAAGAATTCTTAACGCGCTTAACGCCACAACCCCCCATAATTCATAATGTCACAGACGTCCACACTTGATATCACGAACGTCCCAGCCACATGAAGCTGATTCTCCGCGTGATCCCGTACATGTCATCAAGACAGACAATCGTAATGACTAACTCCACCGGGTATTCACGCCTCACTCACACTACACTAAATGATTTAGATCGTCAAATTTCATGGTTATGACAAAGACAGTTGACAAGTTTTAGTCACAGTGGGGCTCAAAAAAAAAAATCATTGTGATTTGCAATCGATACGCCTTTGTCTGAAAAGCCCTGAGGTCGTTGCCATGTCGGTGTGAGAGGATTTCACTTCAGGAGGGTTTCTTCTTCGAACGAGTTATTGATTCGTCAGGTCTGGCCCGTGTCATCCCGTCTTCGGCGTCTGGGATGTGTTTCAGTTTCATACGGTTTCCGTGGCAATAAGAGTATGATTTCACCCGTAACGGTATTACCGTATTCCTTTCAGCCCCTTCCGCATCTGCTCCCCCACATTCCATCATCTCAAGATTCATCACGCAAACGCGCATGCGCACACCCACGCGTGCGCATTTACCACGCACAGTTCCATTTCGCTCACACCCCCTCCATACCCCCATCCTTTCGGTTTAAAACCCAGCGTTGAATCATTTGAGGAAAACAAATGATATAGGAGAGAGAGAGAGAGAGAGGAGAGAGAGAGAGAGGAGAGAGAGAGAGAGAGCGAGGAGAGAGAGAGAGAGAGAGAGAGAGAGAGGAGAGAGAGGAGGGGAGGGAGGGAGAGGGGGAGGGAGGGACAGACAGAGAGACAGACAAATACACACACACCGACAAAGACAGTATGATAGACAGATGACAGACAGACAGTGCGAAGAAATGTTGGGGTTCGTAGCGGGTCTAACAGAAATACGGAGAGGGAGGAGGTGTCGGGGCGGGAGGGGGGAGGGGGGATCGGGGGATCGGGAGGAAGTGGTGGGAAGGGTAGAGGAAGGATTATCGGAGTAGGAAAGAGAGGATGAGGGAAGAGGGGGGGAGGGGGGGGGGGGGGGGGAGGGGAGAGTGAGGGAGAGGAAGACTCACAATAGAGGGAGACGGGGGAAAAGGGGGGGGAGGGGGAATGTGGGGGGACGGGGGATGTGGGGACGGTGCGTGGTAGGGGAAGGCACAATGGGTGTGATGGAGAGAGGTGATCACTTGGGAAGGGGGACAGACAAATCCATAGCTTTTCTGTGATGATTCCCACACTGGCCGTAGTGATTTAAACAGCACACTGGAGACATTAAGAGCGGATTATTTTGTGCTATATAGTTCGCATTCTTTATCTAACAAAAAATGGACTTTATAGCGAAGCTTTTTGAAATTCGAAGCGAGTCTTAGTGAAAGGGAAGGGGCGAGAAGGGGTAGGGGTGACGGGAATAGGGCGAGATGAGGAGGAGGACGTTGGGGGTGGGGGGGGGTGGGGGGGGGGGGGGGGGGGCAGACACGCAAAGGGTGGAGGGGGAAGGAGAACGGGGGAAGAAGGGAAGGAGGGGGGTGGGAGAAAGTGGTGTGTGGGGTGAGGGTCAGAGTGAGGGGGGGGGTGAAAGAAGAGAGAAAGGGAGGGCAAGGGGGAGATAGAGGAGCGGGGTGGGAGAAGGGGGAAGAAGAGAATGCAGAGAGTGGGGGGTGGGGGTGGGGCGCAAAACTGGAAGAAAGAGGGGGAAGGGAGGACATGGAGGAAGGGGAGGAAGGAAGGGGACAAGGAGGGGCTAGGGATAACGACTATAGTGCGCGCTGTGCGCGCGCGCGCGCGCGCACGCTCACACACACACACACACACACACAAACACACACACACACACACATCCACACAACACACACAAACCCATCCTTCAGTCTTCAAACCTATCCATTTTCTTTGTCTCCATTTTCACCCTTCGTCCCATTTCTCACCCCGCCCCCCCCCGTCACAGTATCAAAGAATCGATTGTCTGATACCGGTCCGTGCCGAACATTGCCGTCCCCGCTGCTGATCACACCCAAACTTCTGCCACCACGTGGGGAGAAATAAAAAGATATTTATGGTGCCGTGTATGCTTCAGGCAGAAATTACAGCCGCAATGGACAACAACAATCGCGCGCGCCGACTGATGAGAGGTCCGGCGACGGCGAAGGTATATTAGGGGGGAAGGGGGGAGGGGGGGAGGTAGGGCGGCGGAAGTATAATGGGAAAAGGAAGGAGACAGAGGAGGGAATAAATGGGGCCTGGCCTTTGACCTCAGATACGTTCCTTGGACGTTCAGAGCGGGTTCGTCGACCTGGAATTTGATCTGTGAGCTGGGAGAGGTGGGGGGAGAGAGAATATGGTGTTGGGGGGCGGGGGGGGGGGGTGTCTTAAGACTTAAGACAGAGAGGGGGGGGGGGGGGGGGAATAGTGAATGACAGTCTAAAGAGAGGGGCGGAATGGGGCATGCAAGCAGGCACGCACGCACGCACACAGACAGACAGACAGACAGACAGACAGAGACAGACACACAGGGAAAAACAAAAAGACAGAGAGAATATTCCTCTCTACCTTATTTTGAGGATGCTGAAGACTGAGACTGAGATTGGGGATTTTTTTTCCTCTGTCTTTAAGCAAGGAATTTCAAGAGTTCATGTATTGACTCGCATGGATCACATTATCTTCTTACTGTCCCAAAATTCATGGGAAACAATTTCTAGATCCATAATTTCTTATCTCTGTGACACAGTAGCAAGCCATGCGAGGCAGTCCGGCGGCAGACAGACGTTCAGGCGATGAAGAACCAACAGTGGGGCAAGAAAGCCGGTGATCTACAATCTGCAGCTGAAGCCAACGGCACGAAAAAGTTCCACGGTAGCCGTTGTCTTGTGTATGGAGAGAAGGCAGGTAGCTCAACTCTTTGTTAGTTCTTTCTAGCCTAGTCACTGCTGACACAAAGAAGACCGACATACTGGCGACGCTGGGCAGAGCATTTCAGCAACTTCTGAACAGTCATCCCTAACAGGAGAGATGACTGCAGCATTGCCACAACTACCTGAAAAGGAATCACCTGCAGACTCACTGAATCAAACCATTGTGGAAAAAGTTCCCTTGCAGAGAGAGCGATGACCTTGTTCCATATCATCAGGGGAAAAGGCGGCACACTGCAAGACATAAAGGCTTTCGTGCTGCATGTCTACAAGACGAAGGGAGATGGAACGTCATGTGACAATTGTCTCGGGATCTCGCTCTGGTATCGCTGGGGGTAAACTGCTTGCCCGAGTCATCCACAACAGAATCGTCAACAACATCGCATCTCTCTCTGATACTCTCTCTCTCTCTATGTGTGTCTGTGTGATCTGTGTGTGTGTGTGTGTGTGTGTGTGTGTGTGTTTGTGTGTGTGTGTGTGTGTGTGTGTGTGTGTGTGTGTGTGTGTGTGTGTGTGTGTGTGTGTTGTGTGTCTGTGTCTGTGTCTGCGTTCTGTATGCTTCTGTATCTGTGTGTATCTGTGTGTGTATTTCGTTTAGTTTTTGTTAATTTGTTTGCTTGTTTGTTTGTGTATGTGTTAGGGTTTTGTTGTTTTTTTTTTTCGGTTTTTGTTTGTTTGTTTTTTGCAACACAGGCAGAGGCACCAGTGACATGGCGTTTGGTTGCAACCCGCCAGCAGAAAGAGAAGCACCGAGCGGAAAACCGGGAGCTTCACATGTGTCTTTTGATCTGACATGAGCGTTTGATAACTCTGACTAGGAACGGCCTTTGGAAGATCCCCCTCCGTCTGGGTGAGCCGAAAAAGCCAATCGCGCTGATCTCTTGCTGTCGTGGTCATGCAGGCAGGCGTGCCAGATACTGGGGGTATATCAGACCTATTTCACGGGGTAAAGAAAGGACTGATACTGGGGACATATCAGACCTATTTCACGGGTAAAGAAAGGATGTCTTTGGTCCCACCCCTCTCTTCCTCTTGCAGCAATACTGATGGTCGCCTCACAAGATTCTGACGGAGGATGTAACGGAAGGGGAGGTAGAAGAAGGGGGCAGGCGACGGAGGCGGAGGGGGGGGGGCGGGGTATGTTCACCCAGTTCTGTTAACACGGCAAAAGTTTCAACCTGGGACGTCTCCAGGTCGTGGGGAGAGTGTTCGAGGCCATTGTGAGCGAGTCCTTCTTCGCGGGGTGACGGTGAGTTGACCGCTCTCACTCCCATGAGGACATCCAGCAGGACAGCCCGCTTTGCCACAGCGTGCAGACGTTCTGGTCTCACGGTCAGTCCGGGCCAGACCGTGGCCGTGGGTCCAACCCTCACCGTTACAGGTCGCCAGCGCTCCACCTCCACCACCGCTGTCCTCAGTCACACACACACACACACACACACACACACACACACACACACACACACACACACACACACACAACATATATATATATATATATATATATATATATATATATATATCAACATCATGACAAAGTTCTGCTGTCCGGGCAGCACGGTGAACAGCGACAGATCTCGGGATGAGATGGGACTCTGTGCCTCGATGACAGGGCGTCTGTCGAACCAACAGAACAGTCCATGATCATACTGTATCACTCACTCCTATGATGCCCTGTCTCTCAGCTCTCACTATACAGTTTTTCAGTTCTGTATATTTGGTTCTCTCAATGCCATAATGTCACATCTCTAAAATACATATTACCATGTTTCCACTGGGGATTGTAGTTCAATCATGTAATGACACCCACGTACAGGATGTCAGACTAAGGCGGTGGCAAGGTTCACCTCTAACTGGAAATCCAGTTCAAAAACCAAGACTCACCCCACGCTGTAGAGGCCTAAGTTTCAGCCCACGATTAAAAAAAACCCTCTTGAACATCTTACTACTTTAATCTGACAAACTTTTATCTGACAAACCCTGTACTACTTTTTCTCTCTTTTGATGTATCCAGATCGACATTATCGCTTTCAGGTCAATATAGCATTATATCTAGAACTACATCTTCCAATATCGCCTAAATCTCTTAACCTCTCTCCCTCTGTCCCTACACGATTTACTGTCTCAACCACCTCTCACCCCCCTCACTTCAAAGCTCTCCCCTGTTCTGTATTCCTGCCCTCTCCATCTCTTTCCACCGACATTTCCGAATATCAGAGAATCGATTTTCTGGTAGAGCTCAATACAGAATTCTCTCCGGACACCTCTGCACCACTAATCACCCCAGCTTTCCCCCACCTGGGGGGGGGGAATAAACTGGCTCAGGATTAGCGCCAGCCAGTAGTACAGCCGGAGCAGACGACAAGAAGGGTGTGAGCAGACTGATGGGAAGTCCAGGGGAAGAGGAGGAAGAGGAAAGAGAAGGAGAAGTGGGGCAGGGAGGAGAAATGGTCAGAGGTACCACTGTTGAGCTGAGGCTCGCTCCTCGATGTGACGTCGGCTTTTTCACTTCACGTGTTGTCGGATTTGATCTCTGGGAGGGTGAGAGGGGTTGCGGGTGGAGTTCTTGATATCGAAGGTGCTGAAGACATGATACTTTTCATGGCGGTTTTTACTGGTGTTTTCAATGTTTGTACAGGGAACAGTGAAAAGACTTCCTATGCAGACATGTGTCACAATACAATACAGAGAGAGAGAGAGAGAGAGAGAGAGAGAGAGAGAGAGGAGAGAGAGGACGGAGAGAGAGAGAGAGAGAGAGAGAGAGAGAGAGAGAGAAACAGAGAGGAGACCGACAGATTGGCTGACTGATTGACGGACTGGCTGACTGATTGAAAGACAGACAGACAGTCTGTGTATATTTGTGCGTATATATATCCCATACAATTTCAAGGATACAGGTAGACAGACAGAGAGAGAGATAGACAGATTAAGACAGACGGAAAGAAGACAGACTGGCTGACTGACTGACTGACTGACTGACTGACTGAGACAGAACAGACAGTCTGTGTATATTTGTGCGTGCTTGCATGTGTGTGCTCAATCTCCTTACATGTTTATCTCGCTCTTCTCCCTCTAACACCGCCCTCCTAACATCAACCGCTTTTCCTCCATCACCTGTACCCCTGTCTGTCTGTGTGTGTCTGTCTGTCTGTCTGTCTGTCTGTCTCTCTCTCTCTCTCTCTCTTCATACACACACACACACACACACACACACACACACACACACACACACACACACACACACACACACACATACTACGACACACATTATCGCGCGCGCTCTCGTATACACACACGCGCATACGCACACAAACACACGCTCGCGCGCTCGTGCGAACACACACACACACTCAGATACAAAGAGAGAGAGAGAGAGAGAGAGAGAGAGAGAGATAACAATGGCAACAAAAGCAGAGAGAACCAATAATATTTCAGAGAACAAACAACACACAAAACACACAACACACACACAAACACAAACACACATTCATACACACACCACACACACACCACACACACACACACACACACACACACACACACACACACACACACACACACACACACACACACACACACACACACACACACACACACACACACACACACAGACGTCTGTAAGAATTCGCAGTAAGCAAAACCACCAATTAGAAAAGACCAGACACCGTTAGCATTTGCATCCAGCAAATCCGCAGGTGTTAGAGCAAAAGAAAGCCTGGACACATGTAGTGGCTATATACTTCGTCCATTTGTTAAATATCAGTCGAACAGTTCTTCATCACCATCAACCTCATCGGCCTGCACCCCCCCCCCCAAAAAAAAAAAAAAGTCTCGAAGCTGTTGCCTTTCCCGCCCTACTGCTTGGTGACTCAGTCTGGATTATCACCCCACGTTTGTGCCCTTGGTGACTTTGTGTCTGGATTATCACCCCACGTTTGTGCCCTTGGTGACTTTGTGTCTGGATTATCACCCCACGTTTGTGCCCTTGGTGACTTTGTGTCTGGATTATCACCCCACGTTTGTGCCCTTGGTGACTTTGTGTCTGGATTATCACTTCCCCATTAGTGGTTTGTGTCTGGATTATCACTTGTGCCCGATGGCTTTGTCTGGATTATCACCCCACGTGTGTGCCCTTGGTGGCTTTGTGTCTGGATTATCACTTCACGTGTGTGCCCTAGTGGCTTTGTGTCTGGATTATCACTTCACGTGTGTGCCCTTAGTGGCTTTGTGTCTGGATTATCACTTCACCTGTGTGCCCTTAGTGGCTTTGTGTCTGGATTATCACTTCACGTGTGTGCCCTTGGTGGCTTTGTGTCTGGATTATCACTTCACGTGTGTGCCCTTGGTGGCTTTGTGTCTGGATTATCATTTCACGTGTGTGCCCACGATGGCTCTGTGTCTGGATTATCACCCCACGTTTGTGCCCTTGGCGGCTTTGTGTCGAGGTCGTTTGAACACGGGAATGGCTGTTGGACGGATGTAGCGCCCTCAAGGTGATGTGTGTGTGTGTGTGTGTGTGTGTGTGTGTGTGTGTGTGTGTGTGTGTGTGTGTGCGTGCGCGCGCGTGTGTGTACGAGGGCGGGGGGGGGGGTGGCTCATTCTTGCTGGCTCCACAACAAAGCAATCTTTGCGATCAGCAGGGGATTTAAGCGTTGATGTCCTGCGTTTTGTGTGATCGGCCCAGGACGCGCTGAACATCTCCGAGGTGACTCGGCAGCAGTGCGGTGTCTTTTCTGGTGGGTGGCCCTACGACGATGTGGTACTGACTGATCTCTGTGGACTGTCGGCGCTGTGGTTGGACGAGGCAAGCAGGGGTGTGGCTGTGGATGGGGGGGGGGGGGGGGTGTGGAAAGAGCAGGTTGGTAGCAAGGCCACTAAGGCAACACGGAAAATGATGCAGCAAAACCAACCAACCAAAAAAAACCCGCTGATTTATTGTGATGCATTAGACTAGTCACTGTTGTTTACAAAGAACGAAAGAGAGAGAGAGAGAGAGAGAGAGAGAGAGAGAGAGAGCGAGAGAGAGAGAGAGGGAGAGGAGAGAGAGAGGAGAGACAGAGACAGACAGACAGACAGAGAGAGAGAGACAGACAGAGAAGAGAGATTGGAGGGAGCAGGGGAGAGAGACAGAGGGAAGGAGGGAGAGAGAGACAGAGAGACAGAGAGAGAGAGAGAGACAGAGAGACAGGAGAGAGATAGAGACCGACAGACAGACAGACAGACAGACAGACAGCGACAGAGACAAACACAGGCAGAGAGAAAAGAAAACTTACTATGTGTGTGTTAACCCCAAATGTCCATCAAGGCTGAACCCGCCCCACTTGTTTAATAAAGAATGTCAGTTTGAGGGAAGAGTGTTGCGATTTGAGTCAAGGGCGATTTGTGTGTGTGTTGTGTAATTTGTGGTGTGTGTGTGTGTGTGTGTGTACATTGTGTGAGGTGTGATTTGTGTGTGTCGGTTCAAGAAATCAATGGCGCGCGCGCGTGTGTGTGTGTGTGTGTGTGTGTGTGTGTGTGTGTGTGTGCACGCGCGCGCGCGCGTGTGTGTGTGTGTGTGTGTGTGTGTGTGTGTTTGAGTGTGCGTGTGTGCGCGTGTGTGTGTGTGTGTGTGTTTGTGAGTGTGCGCGCGCGTGTGTTTGATTTTGTGTGTGTGTGTGTGTGTGTGTGTGTGTGTGTGTGTGTGTGTGTGTGTGTGTGTGTGTGTGTGTGTGAGAGAGAGAGAGAGAGAGAGAGAGAGAGAGAGAGAGAGAGAGAGAGAGAGAGAGAGAGAGAGAGAGAGAGAGAGACTATGGGCACAGGAAGAATTGGCAGTTTAGTACAGACACTCCTTTAGGAAACCCCGTGTACAAACAGCTTACCCTTCAGCTGGAAATGGAACTCTGATTCCCCCAAGTCTACTACTGACCTAACCTCCGGCTGGCAATGAAATCTTCCCCACACGTACAGACGACTTAACGGTTGACTCAAACAGACTCAAGCCCACACCAAAAAATGGCTCCACCTCCAAATGGCCTAACCTTTGACAGGTAATGGATTCTCTCCCACGAATACAAATGGCTCTGCCTTCAACTGGTAGTACATTCTCCTCATCTCTACAAAATGATTTAACACGTGACAAGTGGTGGATTCTCCACAATGACTGAAGCTTATAACTGGCGATGGCTGTTTTCCCCTTTTCTAGTGATGGCTTAACTTTGAACTGGTCGTGGATTCTGCCCCCCCCCCCCCCCCCCCCCCCCCCCCCCCTCCGGTCGCATATGACTTAAATTTCGGGTAGTGATTCATTTTCTGCCGCGTCTACATCTGGCTTTTCATTCAACTGCTGATAAATAAGACATCGAATGAGTCCCTGCTTTTTACCGTCTGTCTATCGCCATTCCTACTTCTGTTTTGGATGTGCGCGATCGCTTTACCTAAGTACAAAAACAATAACATGCCATTGCTCCATTTTACTGGTATGGCCACTATGCCATTGTTCTATTTCTACCGGCATGGTCACTATGCCATTGTCCCATTTCTACCGGTATGGCTGCTATGCCATCGTTCTATTTCTACCGGTATGGCCACTATGCCATCGTTCTATTTCTACCGGCATGGTCACTATGCCATTGTCCCATTTCTACCGGTATGGCTAATATGCCATCGTTCCATTTCCACTGGTATGGCCACTATGCCATCGTTCCATTTCCACCAGTATAGCCACCATGCCATCATTCTATTTCTACCGGCATGGCCACTATGCCATCGTCCCATTTCTACCAGTATGGCCACTGTGCCATCGTTCCATTTCCACGGGTATGGCCACTATGCCATCGTTCCATTTCCACGGTATGGCCACTATACCATCGTTCCATTTCCACCGGTATGGCCACTATGCCATCGTTCCATTTCCACCGGTATGGCCACTATGCCATCGTTTCATTTCCACCGGTATGGCCACTATGCCATCGTTCCATTTCTACCGGTATGGCCACCATCTATGAGTATCCTCGTCTCTCTTGCTCCATCTTCCCCCAAGTCCGTTCTCTCATCCACTTTCCCCATCCGCTTCCCCATTGCCTCCTCCTCTCCTTCTCCTCACTATCTTTCTTTCACTTCAGAAGATCGGTTTTCTGGTCACACTCACCATAGGATCCATCCGGTACATCATTCTATGGAAAACAAGCCCCTGAACTCCATCAGCTGGAAGAAGAGAGAGGGGCTGGGGAACGGAAGGGGAGGGAATAAAACGGCTCTTTGTAAGAGCGCCGGCAGCAAGCTACATGCCACAACGGACAGCCAGAATGGTGTGAGCAAACAGAGCAGAAGAGCGGGAAGGGAGAATGGTGAGCGGGATGAGGAGAGGAAGGGGGGGGGTGTTAGGAGAGGGGGCAATAAAAAAAGGTCGGATGAAGATGAGGCCCAACATTGTGTCTTCACAGTCAGGTATGCTCTTCGGCCCGGTCTTTGATTTCTGGACACAACTGTGTACGCGCGTGCGCGTGCGCGCGCGCGCGCGCGCACACACACACACACACACACACACACACACACACACACACACACACACACACACACCACACACACACACACACACACACACACACACGCACACACGCACACACACACGCACACACACACACACACACACACACACACACACACACACACACACACACACAGGCGTGCGCGCGCGCGCGCGCGGAAAGAGAAAGAGACACAGAGACAGACAGACAGAGAGACAGACATACTGACAGACAGACAGTTACACAAACAGACAGACAGACCAACAGCAGACAGACCGAAACAGAGAAAAGAGACGGAGAGACGGACAGAAGGAGAGTGGGGTACAGGTAGGGGGCAAGAAGGGGGTCACGGCTCTACAAATCAAATCATGAAGAGTTTCTCCAAGAATGTTCGTGGAGGTTTTGTTTTTTCAATCCCACGTGGAAACATTACGCATTGCGCAGGCGCGCGTTTTGTGTGTGTGGCGTGGGTGGGGTGCGATGTGGTATGGTATGGTGTAGTGTGTGTGTGTGTGTGTGTGTGTGTGTGTGTGTGTGTGTGTGTGTGTGTGTGTGTTGGTGTATACGCGTGTGCGCGCGCGTGAGCGTGCATGCATGTATGTCAGTACGTGTATGTGTGTTGATCCAGATTATGTGTGTGTATTATGTGTATTTGTATATGTGTGCGTGCTTGCGTGCGTGGATGCGTGCGTGTGTACGTGCGTGCATGCGTGACTGCGCGCGAACGCGTGTGTGTGTGTATATGTATGTGTGCGTGCGTGTGCGTGTGTGTGTGTGTGTGTGTGTGTGTGTGTGTGTGTGTGTGTGTGCGCGCGCGCGCGCGCGCGCGCGTGTGTGTGTGTGTGTGTGTGTGTGTGTGTGTGTGTGTGTGTGTGTGTGTGTGTGTGTGTGTGTCCAGCGTTGTATCCACTCGATCTTTGTAGCCGTTTACTGAGACACAGCTGCATCCAAGTCCATGTTCAGAACACAATCATATCGACACGCAGGGGTGTAGTGGGATTGTGTCCAAGAAGAAGCCATACACATCATTCGATCACCGGACAAATCGTTACTCATAACCTTCTGAAACTGAGTACGTAGACTGTAATCCACCATCTGCAAAGAGAAAGGAATGATGGTGAGAGGTGTGGGGAAGCTAGGCAGAGGGATTATGATTGGAGGGTTGAAGGTGGATGGGGGGGGGGGGGTACTTTTACCTTCAACAGGAACAACATGTCACTGACCTCTGAGAAAATCGTTTTCGCAGGCTTTGGAAGCTACTGGAAGTTTATTATTTCTTTAGACTGTCGGATACGCTACTTGTAGCCAGGCGGGGGGGAGAGCGTGTGGAAGGAAAAACGATAAGTTCGGGTGGTAGCAGGAGCGATTTGGAGAAGGCCGGTAAAGGGATATGTTGAAGATTTCATCGTTCAGATTGAAACAGACGCTACTTGTGGCCAGACAGAACAGCGTGAAATTGGTTTCTGTTAGCAGGGTGCAGTGGACTCCGGGATGGAGTTGGGTGGAGCGGGGCGCGGTGGGTGGAGTGGAATAGGGTGGAGTGAACGATGACAGGTGGGAGTTGATGGGGTTGGGTGGGATGGGGTGGAACAAGGTGGGATGGAGTGTGGTGGGGTGTGGTGGGGCTGAGTGGAATGGGTGGAATGGGGGTGTTTCAGTTTCAGTTTCATCAAAGAGGAGTCGTTGCGTGCAGACTAGTTCATACACGCTACACCACATCTGCTAAGTTTCAAAACCACACCGCGCAAGACGTAAAAGCTGACGGATAAATGAACGAAGGACTGAAATGAAAAGACTGAAGATGAGGGTCACATGGCTACGCCTTAGCAGATGTGTGACCTGCGCATTAGCCCAAAGTGCTGGAGTGGGAGTGAAGTAGTGCAAGGATGGGATGGGGTGGAATGAATTGAGTATGTGTTAAGTGGGGATAGAGGCGGAGAGTGGAGTGAGTGGAGTGAAGGAGGGGGGAGGGCGCCAATAGGAAGGGGACAAAACGGAAATGGTCAAGATGTTTCGGCCAGGCCTGGGGGTGAAGTGGATTGTAACCGAATCACATGGAGTGGGATGGGGGTGGGGCTGGGTGAGCTGAAAGTGGGGTGGTGTAAAATGGACTGGGGTGGTTTGAGTGTAATGGGGTGGGTGGAGTGGAGTAAAGCGAAGCGTGGGAATGAAGCGGAGTGGACAGTGTCAGGGTGGACGGGCTAGGGATGAACGAAATGAGTGGAATAGACTCGGGATGGACGCTGAAGTGAGAAGGGGACGTTATGGAGTAGCGTGGAGTGTGACGAGCACAGAGCAGGAGTAGGAGGAGTGGAAATGCAGATGTCGACTATCCCATAAACCTGGCAGTGCCGTGAACGGTTGCTTTACCTGGGCGGCAAACGATGCCATAGACAGCAGGTAAGTGTCTCCCTGACAGGGTTAGAGTCTGAGAGGGACAGAAGGAAGATGGAGCGCTGGAACTGTTGCTCTCTTGTATCCACGTTCACGTTCTAATCTGCCGAGGAGAGGCGTTCCCCCCGAGCCCCAAACTGCCGAGCACTGTTTCTCCGTTCACGCCGGGAAGATGTTCTTTGTAGGACCACAAAGATGATGAGCGATAGTGATGAGATGTGGGCATGAAGGATCCAGAAAGAGAGAGAGGGGGGGGGGGGGAGGGGAGAGAGAGAGATGGGGGAGAGGAGGGAGCGGGACAGACAGACACACAGAGATAGAGAGGGAGCTACAGAGAGACTGACTGATTGATTGATTGATTGATTGATTGATGATTGATTTTGATTGATTGATTGATCTTTAATACGAAAGGATGACGATTTATTTTAGGCCAAAGCCTAGTCTTACAATCTGTCCTTGTCGTGCGTACATTATTTCAACACATATCATTTATACTGACAATTAAACATAGCAAAACTGTGATCTGATTCTACAACGACAAACAGAGTATTCATAAACGTAATAATGACATGGTGGGTAGTCAAACAGAAGGAATCAATGAAACAAACAAACGAACAAAAGCACACAGAGAGGGGGAGAGAGAGAGAGAGAGAGAGAGAGAGAGAGAGAGAGAGAGAGAGAGAGAGAGAGAGAGAGAGAGAGAGAGGAGGTGGGAGGGACAGAGGAACAGAGCGGGAAAAAAGAGAGAGAATAGAGAGAAGAAGGGATGGGGTGAAGGGCGAATAAGCGGAAAACCGGGGTGACGTTTTTTGGCATCTGAAATAAGACTTCGCAACACAGAGCAAACAAACAAAAAAAAAAACCGTTGACAGGCGTTCCAATATTCAGAGAGAGTGAAGACTGCTGTTTGGGTTCTGTCGAACCCCCTCAGAGGCCGGGGCTGGGAGCTTGAACCGGAAGTGACGGGGGTACACTCCCTTCGCTGACCTCTGAAAAACTGGGTCTGACCCCACAAGCACAGCACGTTCTGCCATGTTCTGATGACGTGTGAAGCAATGACGCTTCAGGTCTGCCCAATTCTGGAAACTCTCCGTGCTAGGTAGTTGTAAATGACTATCAACTTCGTTTTCCGTATCTGATAACCCTACCCCTACCCCCCCCCCCCTCTCTCTCTCTCTCTCTCTCTCTCTCTCTCACTCTCTCTCTCTCTCCTTCTCTCTCTCTCTCTCTCTCTCCCGCACCTCCCTTCCTTTCCCATCTGTTCACTTTTTTTTTTTAAATAGACGTGAGCAACCGCTTTGAGCTCTTTCTTTGCATACGATGAAGCGCTAGATAATTACTCCTAATA
>JADBJO010013230.1:35000-42500 GCA_016801955.1 Conus betulinus
CTTTGCATCATTTACAACAATGTTATCCTGTATGCCAAGGTCCCTACTGTTTCGTCCATTTATCACATTATGAATCCCGTTTATCAATCACCTTTTAAAAAATATTTCAATCAATTTAGCTGTATGGAAAACAACGGTCTTTTTGTTGTTTGTTTGTTTGGGTGTTTTTTTTTCATTTTATAAACCAAGAGGAAAAGTACACTGTGTTCTCCTTCCCCTGTCCCAGTTTGAATGCCCATTTTCAATGCCACTTTTCATTAAGTCCAGAAAATCTTTCAACCTGTCTTGTCATTTCGTTTGTCTACGTTTTCTTGGCGGTTTGCTATCAATTACATTCAAAATTTCTTTCAAAAGAATTAAGTATATCTGAAGACAAAATCGTATCCGTTTTTTAAGATTTTGTCTTTTGCCGTCAGTAAGCTGTTTTACTCTTAAATTAGCGTCACTTGCTGCCTTTGATGCCGGAATTTCGGTTAATAGCCGTTTTGAACATTTTCCGAAGTATCTGCTGCTTAAATTAGTGCTAAGGGAGAGATGGCACAGCGCCGTCTCATGTTACAGTTCACGTTAAAAGCCCAGACATGTAATCACGAGGATTACTACCATTCAGACCACTGACTGATACTGATAATCCGCTTCCCAATCACGGAGCCAAATCCGAACATACTCAAATTATGTCTGACGAATGCACGAGACACAGAATGGAAATCCTTGGAATAATCTAATGCTAACAGGTAGCCTAATAACCAATTTTAAGTAATTATAATTGTTTTATATTTGTTTCCAAGTTTCTGCTTTTAATATATCCAGCTTGATCCTCGCCGTGTAATTTAATTGCCTTACCTCATCTATTTGCTAGATTTGTTTGCCAGGATCTGATCGTCGTTTATTGTTATAGTTAGTACCCGCCGCTTGACGATTACTTAGTACATGACAGCCATTATCTGTTTGCGTGGAGTTCAGTGCATGACAATGCTTAAACCTCATTAGAGAGGTAGACAGACATAGACAGACAGACAGATACATCGATAGATAGATAGATCGACAGACGGACAGATATAGACAACCAGTGAGGCATATAGACAGACGCAGACAGACAGACAAACAGACAGACAGACAGATAGATAGATAGATGAACAGAAAGGATAATAAACCCTGGGCTCAGACGCCTGTAATTTCCAGAAGGGGAATGGATTTAACACTGAATCCGTCCCAGGTAAAGCACATTACTTCACGACACACTTGTGCTCAACAGAAAGAATGCATCAGAAGCAGTCCTCTCCAGCGAGTGCACTGTTTAGTTTCATTGTTCTTCCAAAGTGGCGGGTCATCAGGCGGGTCATCAGGACCAGCAACCGATAGCTGTTTCACTGTGCGAAGAGCTCATCAGGCGTGCTATCTGATCCTGGTTAGCTGCTGATGAGAAGCACGTCGAAAGAAGCAAAAAAAAAAAAAAAAAGGCAACTCTCCAAAATCGAGATCCTTCTGCATACATGAAATTGTCTTTGAAAAAAAAAAAAAAGAGCGCCCAGTGAAGAAAAAATATAAGAATGCTATATGGTAATTCATATATGAATCAAATGTGATCTGTTTAGTTCTGTCATTCGTATATTCATGTACGCACTGCATTTAGTGAAAGATCGTGAACTGTTCAAATATCTGTAATGCCCGAACTCGAAAACAATCCATTGTCCTCTTTGTTCATACATACCGTTTATCGGAGTCTAGATCCGGAAAGAAAACAGATAATTATGGTCAACATAGAATATCATCTGGCACATCATGATAAAGCAGGGGGACTGGCACCTTTCTCAACAACTCTTGAGTAGGCCGCTGAAAACCTGCACAGTTCCTCTTTGATCCAGCAGAGGCAAACTCGTATCAAAGGATAAACCGACAGATACGACAACCATTTTCATCGGCCGATGAGGGCCTATATTTTCGTTCTTCTTTAAGATTTCTTTCTACAATTGTGCAGGCGTGTGCAAGAGTCGCTGTGTCTGACTGTCTGTCAGTCTGTCTGTCTGTCCGTCCGTCCGTCTGTCCGTCTGTCTGTCTTTGAGTGTGCCTAAGTGTCTGTGGAATGAAAGGACGGCAATAATGTAGTCGCCAGAAGCTTCAGACGGTGAGACAAGATCAGCCCTCGATTTAACACACACACACACACACACACACACACACACACACAACACACACACACTCTCTCTCTCTCTCTCTCTCTCTCTCTCTCTCTCTCTCTCTCTCACACACACACACACACACACACACACACACACACACACACACACACACACCCTGCCGCCCCTTCTCCCCCGTCCCCCTGTACCCCCAACTCTCCTCTCTGCCCCTTCTCCTTTCTAAAGTAAAAGGGGGAGTAAGAAATGAATACGAAGGAGAGGAATTCAAAGCAGAATTAGGTTCGAGGAGGGAGGGGGATGCAAATGGATGAAAAAAATGGACAGTGGATGAAGAAATGGGAAGAACGTAGAATCGTGCGCGAGTGTGGAAGAAAACCGGGGAGATGAGGACAGGGAGAACGACTGAGGAAACCGACTACCCTGGGTACCTCCTGGGGAACCAGATTGCCAGAGGCACTACCCTAGGTACCTCCCGAGGAAACCGACTACCCCAGGTACTTCCCGAGAAAATCGACTACCCTGGGTACCTCCTCCTGAGGAAACCGACTAACCTAGATACCTCCCAAGAAAACCGACTACCGCAGGTACTTCCGGAGCAAACCGACTACCCTGGGTACCTCCTGAGGAAACCGACTACCCTAGATATCTCCCGAGAAAACCGACTACCCTGAGTACCTCCCGAGGAAACCGAGTACCTGAGGAAACCGACTACCTGGATATCTCCTGAGGAAACTGATTGCCTGGGGAAACCGACTACATGACGAAATCGACTACCCTGGGTATCTCCTGAGGAAACTGATTGCCTGGGGAAACCGACTACATGAGGAAACCGACTACCCTGGGTATCTCCTGAGGAAACTGATTGCCTGGGGAAACCGACTACCTGAGGAAACCGACTACCCTGGGTATCTCCTGAGGAAACTGATTACTGGGGAAACCGACTACATGAGGAAACCGACTGCCCCTGGTGGGTATCTCCTGAGGAAACTGATTGCCTGGGGAAACCGACTACATGAGGAAACCGACTACCCTGGGTACCCCAGAGGAAACTGACTGCCTGAGGAACTACCCTGGGTATCTACCGAGGAAACCGACTACCTGAGGAAACCGACTACCCCGGGTACCTCCTGAGGAAACTGGCTGCCTGAGGAAACCGACTACCCTGGGTACCTCCTGAGCAAACCGCTTGCCTGAGGAAACCGATTACCCTGGGTAGTACCTCCTGAGCAAACTGACTGCCTGAGGAAACCGACTACCCTGGGTACCTCCTGAGGAAACCTGAGGAAACCGACTACCCTGGGTACCTCCTTAGGAAACTGCCTGCCTGAGGAAACTGACTACCCCGAGTACCTCCTGAGGAAACTGCCTGCCTGAGGAAACTGACTATCCCGGGCACCCCCTGACTGCCTGAGGAAACTGACTACCCTGGGTACCTCCTGAAGAAACCGATTGCTTAAGGAGACCGACTACCCTGGGTACCTCCCGAGGAAACCGACTACGCCAGGGTACCTCCTCCCCACCGCAGATACTGTCTCCAACCGAGCTTGCCGACCGACAAGTCTGCCAGAGAAACCGACTCTACGTGCTGCTGCCTACTGCAACGAACAAGGTGCCCGTCCCTAAAGCATTTGCTGCGAGGACGTTTAACTCAACCTACTAGGACTGAAAAACAAGGAGGACGGATGAAGGACAGAGCGTGTGGATGAAGGACAGGGAGGATAAAACAACAACAACAGCAGCGACCGCATCAGCAACACAGAAAAAAACAAACGTAGAGAGCGAAACCAAGAAGAAGTAAATAACCAGCTAAAGGAAGAGACTCCGATGGAAACGGCAGAAACGAAGAAGCAGATGCTAATGTGTCTTGACGAGGCTATTATTCTAACAGGGATTCGTGACAGTAGTACACACACACACACACACACACACACACACACACACACACACACACACACACACACACACACACACGCACACACACACACACACACAGAGGCAAAGGCAGAGGAAGGAGAGAATCAGCAAAACGGCAGAATAATCATGGAGGAAATCACCAATATCTTGGCGAAAATAAAATGATAGAAAAAAACGTAAAGAGGGACCCTAGTGTTCGCACGCGCGTTCGTACGCACGTGTGTGTGTGTGTGTGTGTGTGTGTGTGTGTGTGTGTGTGTGTGTGTGCGCGCGCGCGCGCGTGCGTGCGTGCGTGCGTGTTTTTGTGCACACGCATACACACACACGCAAAAACTGCATCAAACCCAGACATCTACCGCTGTTCTGGTTTCTTGCTGAACTAACTGACCCACCGTGACCCGAAACTTATGAATATGCAAAGCATGACGAGTCACCCGCGCCCCCTGGAGAGCAAGGTGAGCAAGAGGTCAGGATCGTAACTCCCCTCACACACACACATGGAGATCACGTGATGTCCATGGTGGCTAGCGTAATGGTTCACACTGTCGTCCCCAGTGACGGGGAGACCCTCTTGGCCTTTGGCCTGAATCGCCTGTTGCCATTTAACGAGCGGCTTGAAGGTCTTGGCAAGAAGCAATGGCGAGGAAGGTTATAGAATTTAGCACATTTAAATACAAGACACGAAGACCAAAAAATAAAAAAAAAATTTTTTTAAGTTTTAAACACAACCCATTTTCGGGTTCCACTTCTTTCCAGTTCAAATTTGATTTTCGATACAGACCAGAGGAATGCTGTCTCTCCGGCAGGAAATGCTCAGACATGGGATCTTATCTAATTGTGTACCACCATCGTTTTTCCCCCACTCATCGTAAATGTGTGATTGAGGTTTTTGGGGTTTTTTCTGTAAATAATGACATGTGAGTTGGATTTAACGCGCGGTGACAGCCCTGATATGGCCCTTCGCAGTCGGCTGGACTATGAGCAACATTGCCTTACCTTATCTCGTAATAGTGGCGGTCACTTATCAAAATGCGTTATAACCTCATTTTTTTCCCGCTCCACTAATATATGGCGGTTGATGTCTAAGTACCATATTACGTGACGTTTACATTTTCAAAAAATGTCTTTATTTCCGTGGAATACAAAATTGTTAGATGTCCCAAAATAGTAATTCGCTCTTAATTTTTGATGAAGAGTAATCCTTCTCCTAGTACACATTGTATGCCCACCTTCTGGAAACACTCTGTCGGTAATTCCCCCTTTCTTTCGCGCTCTTGGACTCCGCCTTTTCTTTTTACGTCTTTCCTTTCCTTTTCTGCCTGTGTGACTGGTTCAGCTGTCTTTGTTCCGGGAAGCCTCTTTCACCGTTTATTCTCCAGTTACAACTCGTAACGTGCTATTTCATCCCGGCTGTTCTGGTGACTATGTGATGAGACGATAAATATTGTTCGGAGTGACCTTCCTTCCTCTCGATTCCTCCGCCTCCCTCCCTCTCGCCTCCCAATCTTCCACCGCCCCCTGCCTGGCAAGTGTAACATTTCACACATCGCTCCTTGCGCTCTGTCTCCCATCCATGCACCCGTGTTTGGCAAAATTAGCATTTCACAAATTACCTCTTATACCCTCGCTGGGGAAGGATCCCTAGACCCCCCTATCCCCCCACCCCACCCCCGCTCCCCTTTAGAAACAATTCTGTCTCATATGACTGATCTGGCACTGTATTTTGTAGTATTTAAATATTTACATGTCACCGTTATCATTATGATCTGATGCCTACAGACAGGGTAAGATTCACTAAACTTTAGATATTCTGTGTACCTCAGACATAAGGGTGACGTCACTCATATTTGCCCGGTCAGGGAGATCACCTGCCCTCCGACGTGATCCAGTAGTGGCGCTTGCGTGGAAGACATCTTCATTATGATCTTTTTTTCCAGCACCTAGTTGTAGGACCATTTTTCATTCGTTTCTGACCGATGTCCAAACGAGGGAGTATGTATGATAGTACAGACCAATCGAAATGCAGTTCTGTCTTAAACGTATATGAAATATTCAGCAGCGTATGGTAGAAAAATAGAAATGCCTATAAAATACACGTAATAGGAAGTAAGATACGGATGAGGGAAAAGCAAGAACAATACATTTGTAAAATAAAGTAGAACGTAACAGAAGAAGAAAAAGGTACTTGCAAAAGACTTAATGACGCACCGAATGTCCACCAATCAGATTACATTTCATATTGTAAACCAGCCGGAAGTTGTTGTCTTTCTTACACGTTCATTCAAAGTGTACCACGTGTGAATGAATATTTCCCTTGAAATCTATCTTGCTGACAATACAGTTTAAGGTGACGGATCCACGAAAGAAGTCTCCAAGGCCGACAGGCCCTTTATCTTCCTTTGTCTCCTCCTCTCTTTTATATCTCTTTTTTATATATATATATACATATTTTACAAAAACGTCTGGCTACATCAGTGGCAAAACTAGTGACAACTGTCTCGACTGGACAATACTCTCAAGTGCCAGTCATATCTTCTTTACTGCCCGTACCGCTTTTATCTGTAACAAGACTGGATGGAGAGCGGTGCTTACATGCAAGTATCCAAAACCACTCCTGGCGTGTATGTTCTTCTCACGATGTTGTTTCTTGTTCCTTTAGTTCAGTCTCTCTGTTTATTTTTCTGTCTGTGTAACCATTAACGAATGTTGGGATTCCCAGCGGAAAACGTTGAGATCCAAGCCACACAGTAGAAACGAATTTGTGAAGGAAAAGTTGAGAATGGAGCTCCACGGTATCATCTTGATCATCTTTCCCCTCTTCCTCTATCATTAAAGAAAAGGGCGACGAAGAAGAAGAAGAATGCCACATAAGGTATCGTGTCACTCGCGTCTTCCTGGGGGGAAAGTCCTCTTGACAACGGGAAAAGACTGAAAGTGGAATCCTCTTCAAAGGGCACACAAAGGCATGGTGTATCTGGAATTGTACTGGGCTCAACAGTCAGCGAAACAGCATCGAATGGGATTAAAGGATTCGCACGGGAGTTTGCTTGGTGGTGATACTTTTCGCCGGGCGCCTCTGCTATCCTGAAATACATGCGGGTATACCCGTGGGGACGCTTCTGTTGACTCTCATCCATTGGTCATCGCACAGTATCATCTGCAGTGGAGCAGTTATGTCCCTTGGCGTCTTAATGCCATACCCTGCGCGTGCCTGCGCCCTATGTCAGCAAAGCGCAGGCTTCCAAGGGTGATGCGGAGCTGCTCCGGCTGGATGGTTCCCCAGCTGAAGACAGAAGTTCTCTGCGTCACACTGGCAACTTCGGGTGTGTCTTTTTTCCCCTTTATCCAGTGACAGTGCTTTCCCTTTTCTTTCCCTGTCTGTCTCATGTTCTGCGCCACTCTGGTGGCGCTAATCCCGCGTCGCTCATCCGCCTTCCCTCTCCACAGT
>JADBJO010013230.1:47500-53510 GCA_016801955.1 Conus betulinus
ACACACACTTGTCGCCATAAATATTTCAATGTGCGTTTAAACATATTGCGTGCGTGACCTCGATGCGTCGTCTCTTCCAAAGGACTAGCACCCAGACCACTATTTCAAAGTCCAATGAAAAAGGGGGGGGGGGGGGTGACGCTCTGTACCAAGATCCGAACCACACATCTGGAAGTCTCTCTCTTTTCCTGGACGAGTGTGAAACGTACTGGGCCACATTTTCCTTTCATGTTTCTCCCTAATGGCTTCCTTAAACTGCAGGAATGGAACACTGCTAAAAACTACACGAGGCGTTGCGAGTGGATGTAACGAACTAACAGACAGGCGGAGCGGGCCGAGCTGGACCTGTGCAGATCTTAATTTAGGAGTGTGAAAGGTACATTCCGAGCCGGCCAGGGGTGTGTTCAGCTGGCGTAGCCTTTGCCTGTGTTTCCCCCAGTTGGCTGCTACTTTTCCTCTGCTTTTCTCAAACTTCTTTTGATTTTTCGCGACGCATCCATACTTTTCTCTATGTGTGTCCGTACACGGGTCATTGAAAAGTACCTTTGTTTGTAAAAAAAATATCCTTTGGATCCAAAGGATCTTTTACGAATAAGGTACCTTTTAATGTCTGTGTTTTACGTTCAAGATTCAGCAGTCGTGCTTTATCTTTGGGTTCTTACATTTCCCCGCTGTTAATTACCTTCGTCTATATTTTTCTTTTTTTTCTCTACTACCTCCTCTTGTCTTCTATTTCTTCCTTCGGTTTCCTACTTTCGCTATCGTTTCCGGTTTTGCTTCATGTGTTCCATTTCCCTGCTTCTTCCTCTGTTTCCTTATTTCTACTACTTGCTGCACTCTTCATTTACAATCTCCATTTTTTTCTCTACCTTGATTTACTTTTTTTTTCTACGCCCCTTCCCTCCCCCCACCCATTTTGTCCCTATTGGACTTTAACTTTTTTCCCACTTCTTTATAATTTTCCTCAGTCCTTTTTCTTTTTTTCTTAACTATTTCTTCAATTGTGTCATACTTTTCCTGTTTTCATCTCATATCATTTCCGGCTATCTAATACATCTTCTCCCATTTTTTTCTTTTGGTATAATCTTGCAATTTTTTTTCTTTACTACTAATTTCATTCATCCATATTTCCTAACAGATCACACTTTTTTCCATTCCAAACGCTCACTTGTCCTACTTTGCCTTGTTTCTTCTTTTGCTAGCTTTCCTCACTTCTGTCTTCTGTCTTACCTTTCCTCACTTCTGTCTTCTGTCTTTACTTTCCTCACTTCTGTCTTCTTTCTTACCTTTCCTTACTTCTGTCTTCTGTCTTACCTTTCCTCACTTCTGTCTTCTGTCTTACCTTTTCCCCACTTCTGTCTTCTGTCTTACCTTTCCTCACTTCTCTTCTTCTGTCTTACCTTTCCCCACTTCCCCCACTAGTCCATACCCTTCCCTACCGTTATCTACTTTTCGCTGCTTCTTCTTGCTTTCCCTACTTCTTCCTGTTTTCTCCACTACTTCCTATTTTCCCAGTGGTCTGTTGCTTTCCTAACTGTCTCTTACCTTTCCCTACAATTTTCTGCTTTTTCGCTACTTCTTGCTTTCGCTGCCTATTCCCCGCTTACTCTCCTACTTTCCTACTTTTCCATAATTTCCCATAGCTTCATCTTTCCCTCTTCTTTTCCCTACTTTTTTCCCTTCCATATTTCTTCCTTTCCAGGTTTTTTTTTTTTTTACTTTTCTAAACTCCCTTCTACCCTTCTTACTTTTTTCCTATTTTCTCTACGTTTTTTCCAGTTGTTTCCTATACTCCCCACTTCGCTCTACTCTTCCTACCCCTCCATTCTCCATACTTTTCCTGCTTCTTGCTTCCCCTTCTGTTTCCTATTTTCTGTACCACTTTCTTTCCTTTCCGTACTGTTGAAAGTTTCCGTGCCTCTTAATTTTCCACACTATTTCCGATTTCCCCTGGGTCTACCTTTTCCTGTACATGTAGCGAAACTTTAGGAGAAACTCGTGCCGACTGAATGACATATACAGCAAAATGCCAGCCAAAGAAGTCTCGGCTGAACCACACGTGTATAAGAATGTAGTACAGAGTAGGGGTATGTTATGAAACTAAGCGCATAGTACAGTGCTGTTGTTAAGTTTACGACCAGAATCGAAATCCACTGCAGCTTCTTCATCATCTCTGTCCTTACTGATCAGCATTAATGCCTTTCAGACATGTTCTCTTAGTGACCTCGGTTTCAATTGCCTCTCTACGTCCACGACCTTGGTTTGGTTCTGTCGGGATCAATGGCATCGACACGGCCAACTCGTGGGGACTGTCGTTGGACGGACGTGGTGGCGCCCTCCGGAGAGACAGGAGTCTCACGCCGGCTCCACGACTGAGCAATTGTTGTCGTCAGTGGGGGGCTTAGTAGGTGGTGTCCTGCGTATGTTAGATCAGAACAGACATCACTGAACACCACCGAAGTGACTCGGCAGCAGTGCAGTCTCCTCCGGTGCGTTGCCTCTTGTCGACTTGACACTGCTCCCGGTGGACTGCCGGTGCCGGGCTGTGACAGGACGGGCCCACATGTGATGCCGACGAGAGAAGTCGTAATGAGCGGCATGGATGCAAGGCCACTGAGGTGGCACAGAAGATGGGACAGCAAAAAAAAGCGTAGTAAGAAGTAATTTTGACTGAAAGATCCATGCAGCGAAAAGGAGGAGAAACATTCGTTGGCTGCACGAAACGTACAGTAAAGTATAAAGAAAAGTAACCCGACTGAACCGGTTCGTGTGATGAAATGTAGGAGAAAGTAGGCCTGGCTGAACGACATAAAAGAGCAAGATGCAGGAAGGAGTAAGAAGATTGGCTGAACGTCCCACAGGATAACGCCTTCCCCCAATCCACTCTGGGCCTGCACAGGCCATCAGCGCCCTCTAACGCTTCCTGTTCTAACCGATGCCAACAGCTCAGGGGAGGCTCTTGCAACGGGCAAATCCACGTCTCCCCCATCGCCCCTCCCGACACTAAAAACACAACTTAAATGGGTTCTGTTCCCTTTACGAGCGGTGACGACTTGTTTCCGGTATCGATCGGCCGATGGACATGCCCACATCCGCGGTGGTCGACGTGTATAACTGCTGCGTTGTGTGCGGAGAACAGAGGGCAGGCCATGGGCTGGAATCCACAGCTGTGGGCTATGGGTGTATAATTCCAGGGTTGGAATCTGGGACGGGGTCAGTGGGTGGAGTCGCCATGAGTTAACGACATTGATTCCTTGCGTAGAAGGTGTATCTCGCCATCTATCCGCTTATCTGAACGATTTTTTTCCATGGTTGAATTCTGTCTGACTGATGTACAAACATATCACTTCTCTGTTTTCTTCTTCTAGACCATCTGGGTCTGTATTAAAGTTACTGAGGCTCCTGAGCACCTGTTCCTTTCTTTACATTATGCTACACCACAATATCCAACTCAGTTGTTGTTTGGACCAGCTCACGTTCTGCTAGCCACAACCGGCAGTAATCCCAACGTCAGACTCTGCCATCGTGGAAGACGTTTTCTCTAGAAATATTCCCTGTGAACCTGCTGTCATGGACGGCGTTCCTTCAGACACTCTCCCCGTCACACTGTTACACACGGCAGGCGTCCCCTCAGCTACATTCTCCATGACTCTTTCCATCATCAAAACGTTCCTTCAGCAACATTCCCTACGATCCTGCTTTCATGGGAGACGTCCCCGCCCCGTGACTTTGCCATCGCAGAATATGTCCCCCTCGGAATCATTTTCCCACGAAACTGCCATTATGGAAGAGGTTTACTTTGTGTCATTTCCCCATGACTCTACTATCACAGAAGGCATCAATTTAGCAACATTCCCCGTGGCCTTTCACTGTCCCTTCAGCATAACCCATAACTCGGCTCGGCTGTTGCCTAGACACATTAACTCAGACACGAGTTGAAGAGGAATCAGTACTAAAGTCCATTATAATGACATGAATGTCCAAAACGCGCCAGCTGCGCCGTGGTACAGTGGTTAGTTGCCACGGTGTTGCGGGCAGGGAGGTCGGGGCTTCGAGCCTTACTATCATCATCGCCCGTCGCCCTTTCCGGGCTGGGAGCAGCCACAGACCGTCAGCAAACAGTCTGGCCAGAGCCCTCCTGTCCTGAGCCTCCCTCGCCGGTATTCCCCAGGTGTATCCCTTCTCCTCTAATATCTGCTTTCAAGGTCCTGAGGACAGGTGGTGTTTTCTCAGACGGCCTCGCTTCTGCCTCCGCTTCGACGGACCAGAGTCTCAGTCCAGGCGTTTAGGTGTGGGATTGTTCGGCTCCGGTCGGGCCCCGACATGCGAGTTGCAGGTGGCTGCAGTCTTACATTGGAACGACGAAACCACACCGTCGAGTTTTCAGCCACTTAACGGGATGCGTCCTTTGAAAATTTTTGCTTAAACTTCCTGACCAACACCCACAGAACCTACTTGACGCTAGTTTATATTACGAAAGAACCTAGAGCAGAGAATTGCCCTGTCATGAAATAGCAGGTAGGCTGTAATTCCATATCATTATCTTCGTCATCTTCATTCTCAATTAATCAGTATCTACACAAAAAGTGAAATTTTCAAATTCTGTGTACCTCTCGAGGTAACCTCCGTTTCCGATACTACTTCTCTTTACGTTCTGTAACCATGGAGAATTTGAATTTGTGTCAACCTCGACGAGTATTGGGGCAAGTTCATAGAGAATTACCGTCGGCAGGAGGGCTCCTAAAAGTGGTATCTCCTCCCGTGTGTTGGATCAGCAACAGGCATCACTGAACCCACCGAAGTAAGGAACTCAGATCCGGAGAGCGGCGCGACCTGCCAAGATCCTCTGTGGGCTGGACTCACGACCGGCTAAGTTAATGGGTTTTCTCCCTTGGACGGAATCGGTACTAAGGGGCTGTGTCAGAGCGAAATCGTGGTGTGTGGCTTTGCGAGTAGAGGACAGCAGCCAACAGTACACAGGCGGTGTAGGGAGTGGGAGTGTAGAGAAGAGACACTTCTAATGTCCTCGGAGATGAAGGCGCGGCAGGACTACAGAGAACAGCCCAAATCAAATTTTGTCTCCTCCCCGTCTTTGACTTCCTTTCCTTTGGCTAGCATTTACTGCTGGGCTTAATCTTAATTAATCTTTCGTCTCCAGTTCTAGATATACGCCCTAAATAAGCTTTTACAACACAACCACCACACACACAACACAGACACACCCACACAACACACACACACAGACACCCAGCACACACCACATGGCACTAGTATAAGATAGAGAGTAGAGATAGGATAAGCATAGAGAGATATATATAGAAGAGGAGATAGAGATCGATACCTATGTTTCGCAATGGAGTTCATACTAAAATCCTACACATTTCTACTTCCATCTTCTTAATTTGATACGTCCTGTGAGAGCGTAGCTCCAGAATTTCCTTCCAACAGCCGCACTTCCCTGGTATTTTCTGGTCCCTCTGGTGAACTCCAGATTCCATTATAAAAATGGGTGCGTAGAGGACTTCCCTCACATGTCCGGTTCATAGTCCGAAATGGAACTCATATAGAATCCTTTTCATTTCATCCCCTACTTCAGTCAATCATCGAACGATGAGTCTCAGATTCTGTAGCCCTTCGTGTCCCTCTATTGTAGTGACGTCTTCCACTTATGGCCCGTCGCTGGGGCGGTTCGTGCGAGATTCCTTCTTACCGGCAAGGTCAAGGGCTGTTTCTTCTGGATGGAACTGGGGCTCATGCCCTCCGGAGTGGTGAAAGGGGTTTTTAAACTCTTTTCTGCATCCCGCTACTGGTAAACTAACGTCGTTATCGATGGCTTCGCGAGAGGGGGGCACTGCCAGTGGCTTCTGTGGTCCACCCTGAATGATACTATTTTTGAGACATGGTGAAGCAGGAAAAATCATGTGGAGAGAAACAGAACTTCCCTTTGACCTTTGGCTCTTTAATACGCAACATTTTATTGTTGGTTGTATTGTAAGAGTTCAGTCGGATT
>JADBJO010013231.1:0-14267 GCA_016801955.1 Conus betulinus
GTGTGTCTTGCGCGCGTGAGGCGTGAGTGCTTGCGCCGCGGGTGTGCGTGTGTGTGTGTGTGTGCAGGCGAGAGAGAGAGAGAGAGAGACGGAGAGAGATCGAGGAGAGGAGAGAGAGAGAGAGATGATTTGGATTTATTTGTTGGCTGTGAGTGACACATGATTATATGCGTGCAACGCATACACGTGAATAGGGTGAAGGGGCAGGTGGGTTCTGTGAGTGTGTGTTTGTGTGTGTGTGTTGTGTGTGTGTGTGTTGTGTGTGTGTGTTTGTCTGTGAGTATGTGGTTCGTGTGTGTGTGTGTGTGTGTGTGTGTGTGTGTGTGTGTGTGTGTGTTGGTGTGTGTGTGAGTACATGTGCTCTGGGGTGTGTGTGTGTGTGTGTGTGTGGTGTGTGTGTGTGGTGTGTGCTAGCGCGCGCGCGCGTTTTTTGTGTGTGCGTGCATGCGTGGTGTGTGTGTGTGTGTGTGGTGTGTGTGGTGTGGTTCGGTGGTTTTGTGTGTGTGTGTGTGTGTGTTTGTGTGTGTGTGTGTGTGTGTGTTGTGTATGTGTGTGTGTGTGTGTGTGTGTGTGTGTGTGTGTGTGTGTGTGTATGTGTGTGCTGTGTGTGTGTGTGTGTGTATTTTGCGCGCGCGCGCGCGCGTGATGTGTGTGTGTGTGTGTGGTGTGTGTGTGTGTGTGTGTTGTGTGTGTGTGTGTGTGGTGGGTGCGTGGTGTGTCGTGTTTCTTTTCTTTCTTTTTTTATGGTTGGTTCTGAGAGAGAGAGAGAGAGAGAGAGAGAGAGAGAGAGAGAGAGAGGAGAGAGAGAGATGGAGAGAGAGATTGTTATATGTACAGGTAAGATTTAATTTGCGTTATTGTTACAATTTTCTGATTTTATTATTTTGACTTATGAATGTTAAATGTTTCCCTGTTAATTTCCTTTAAGAGTTTTGTCAACTCAGATGTTATTTGGATTATTTTTGTTTCTCATTAATTTATCAAGGTTTTTTTAATGTCAGTACAACACTATGTTAATCTGACAGTAAATGGTTTTCAGTCAGTCTGTCAGTCTGTTAGTCAGTGTGTGTGTGTGTGTGTGTGTGTGTGTGTGTGTGTGTGTGTGTGTGGTTGTATGTGTGTGTGTGTGTGTGTGTGTGTGTGTGTGTGTGTGTGTGTGTGTGTGTGTGTGTGTTGTGTGTGTGTTATGTGTGTTAGTGTGTGCGTGTTAGTGTGCGTGCATGCGTGCGTGCGTGCGTGCGTGCGTGCGTGTGTGTGTGTGTGTGTGTGTGTGTGTGTGTGTGTGTGTGTGTGTGTGTGGTGTGTGTGTGTGTGTGTGTGTGTGTGTGTGTGTGTGTGTGTGTATGTGTGTGTTGTGTGTGTTATGTGTGTGTTATTGTGTTCGTGTTAGTGTGCGTTGCGTGCGTGCGTGTGTGTGTGTGTGCGTGTGTGTGTGTGTGTGTGTGTGTGTGTGTGTGTGTGTGTGTGTTATTTCATCGAGAGATGCGTAGAAGACATGTGGTAGCAGTCGATTTGTAATAAAGGAATCATGACATCGGGACAGGCCGCTCATTACGCAGCGTTGTTACATACTTACTTTGATGCCACAGTCTGCAGGCCTAACAATAAACATTATATGCAATGCCCGAATCCTGAAAAGAAATTTACTTAATGGTTAAAACTGATTTGTTTTGCTACACGCACAGAACAATCATCCGTGTGTCGTCTGTTGTGTTCTTCAGCTCGCTCGTGGTATCATTAGCTTTTGTTAATTAGTTGGCTTTTTGCTTCTTGTATGCTGACAGTCAAGAAAAATACATGGGTTGGACGACAGCCAGAACTACCTTCATGCACTCTGTCGTTCTCCACAAGCCAAGACAAAAACATAATAACAATAAGAATCGTTGCTCCTGAAAATGCCCGTCCCTTGACATATTTCACTTGTGGTCTTTTGTTTCCATACTTAAAAAAACCTAAATGGCAGGTGGGTCACAAAGTCTGGATTCTGACAGAAAATAGGAAGACTGTACTCCTTGTCGATGATATGCTAAACACTTCTCAGCAATTTTCCAATGCAATCATGGCGTCTAGCGCTGTCTATAATCCTACAGTGCCGAATGACTTAAAAAATGAAATTCAGAATACATCTTTCCCAGACGGGTGTATCAAAATGGAAAGTACAAAGTTTTTGGCCTGGAACAATTCTGTTATAAGCACAGATGTAGTGTCCTACACATACAAAGTCTACTCATCTATTGTTCTGATCTGCCTGGTCATGGTGGGCCTGCTAACGTCATCAACATGGCGGTGTTCTCCAAACAAGGTCTCAGAGATCGTGTCAACTTGTGCTGTTTTCCCTGTCCCTCTCTGATGAGGTGATAGTAGTTATGATGACGTTGCTATGTGGGGATGAGATAAAACTACTGCTGACTGGAGAAAGGGCAGGTATCCCTCTGTTGGTGTTTCTGACCAATAATCATCTCCTTGTCTTTCGCAGTTCCACGTTTATTTCCATGGTCCTGTCCGCCATCATAGCCTGTGAAAGATGTTACTGTGTGCTCAGACCTCTGAAGTACCAGACTCTGTTGCGCACAAGGACAATGGCGTGTATCATTGTCATTGCATGTGTTATCATTATTGGTCTTTTTTACATATCGATACTCAGGTATCATTATGCATGTGGTTTTGATCCAGAGACTCTCAAGATTACATATACTTTCGTTCAAAGTGAATTTTACAGGCGCCACAAAAGCCTGGTTGACTTCATAGGCAACATTGTCTTTGGAGCAGGTGTGACTGTTGGTGTGCTGATAGTGGTTGTAACAGCGACTGCTGTGACTGTGTGGAAACTCGGGCAGTCTGTTGCATGGCGTTCGGAAGCGTCGTCATCAATATCTCCAAAGGAAGTGGCGCTCACCAAAATGCTTGGTGGCACTTCTGTACTGCTCATCATTTGTTTTTTCCCCTAACGTTCTTTTTCGTATCGCCCGTGCATTTCTAACTGACGTGAATATCGGACGACGAAATATGAATTGTATATTTAGTGTGTGTGTGCATCACTAACGTGTTTATTTTAATCAATTCCAGCTCTAACATCTTTATTTATTATGTGATGGGGTCTAGATATAGAGAGACCTTTTGGACATTGTTCAAGATTAATAGGCGTGTCAGCCAAAGGAAAAACGAAATGAGAAATGACTAACTACTACGTTCCTGTAACTTGTACGTTTGACTTGCAGAAACACCCCTGAATATCAGGAGTGTCGAAACCAAAATGTTTACAAAGAATGGATATAGCACTGCCTCCCTCTTCTTCCCCTTAAATAGTTTCCGTTTCAGCTCCATCAAGGAGGCGTCACTGCGTGCGCACTAGTCCATATACGCTACACCATATCCGCTAAGTTACCTCAAATAGAATAACTAGGTACGTACTCGAATTCTGATTACCTTCTTCAATCGACCTGCACAGTAAGAGGACTGAAATTAAAGATGCATTGCTGGAAACAGTCACACTCGTGAATATTTTTAGAATCAGATGCAGATGAACGTGCATCATGAATTATGTTTACTGTTTTTTGCCATACTTCGTTTAAGGGTGAATTTCTTTTTCATGAAAAAATGTAACAGAAGGTGAACATAAGAATGACACAAAGCTATCATCCGTTGACAAATGGGAGATGATTAGAAGATAACAAACCGTATTTTATCATCTTGTGATTGCAGCAACACATCTACACTTAGTGACATATGTTCCTGTAACGTGCTGAGTACCACACAAACACCTTTGGGAAATTAAAAGCAGGCTTTGCAAATTGCTGCTTGCAGATTTCAACTATAATGGTGATTTTAATTTTCGTCTGCATTAGTGAAAGTTTTCTTAAAGATCAAGCATGTGTTTGTTTTCCACGCATTTGTAACCAGATTAATTCATCAGTGACAGTTGATTTGTAAATAAACATTAAGCGCAAACGCTATGAAATATGCCTTCCCCATGGAATTTATAGTTTCACCTCCGTTTTTTTTTTTCCCTTCAGAACTACTGGACCGCCACACGAAGAAGCAAACACATTATAAAACGAAATCAAGGCGTTCCGATTCGCAGGCCACTTTTCCTTTCCATCGGGGTGCAAAATGTGGTGAAGGGGGAATAACCCAAAGTTCACCCATCATATGAGTTGTTGTGCACGTGATCGTTTGAACCTTTTCAGGAAGTCATGGACGACAATGCTCCCAGGCATGCATTCAAATTGTCAGAATGTACACATATTGTTCTTCCTAGCGGAAATTTTTATGACTTTTGTAATTATACAAACGATCATCTTCTGTCCAGAAACACGTCGTTTTACGGACGAAATCCCCCACATACATACAAAACAAAGTTTAAGTTCTCCATATGATGTGGCTGTGAGGACATCCATACTTTACGAGAAGCAATTCATAAAAGGAGTATAGATGTGCGCGCACTCACTACAGATATATATCTGCTTGCACACAGAAGCACTGGCGCTTGAATATCCAAATCACTCAGAAATTAATAACCCACTCATGTTCTATTAAACAAATAATTGGTGAACGCACAGTATAACGCACACATCATCATCATAATCATGCGTGCCTGCTTGCTTGTGCGTGTGCGCGCGTGCGCGCGCGCGCGCGCGCGCGCGTGTGTGTGAGAGAGAGAGAGAGAGAGAGAGAGAGAGAGAGAGAGAGAGAGATGCATGTTTCCATTTTATCGATGTAATCTTCTATGAAGGATTGAATGTCATTTAAAGTGAGGGGCATGTTTCCAATGGTTTCGTTCACCCTCGGGACCTCGTTGAAAAAGTCCAAACGATCGAATAGGTCGAAGTTGCAGTGTGCACACACAAGCTGTCCCAACCACAAATTCTCGTCTAACATGGCTTTATCAAGCTGGGATTAAACCCAGACCCTTCGATCAAGAGAGCAATGCTTCTTCCCCCTTACAGAGGAAAATAGTGTTCTGTTCATTCGGACAAAGGATTTGAATGAAATTTAAAGTCCGCTGTACATAATTGTCACTTCAGTCTTCATATATCCATTTTCCATCTGAACAGTATAGCCCTTGCCCCTGCCTACTCCTCCACTCCACCATCCCTGGGTGATCGCCCCTGTCTGTCTTATTACCGAACTGTGGACGTTAAATCTAAATGGATCCTGCGAACACATTTTGTTCCATTACAAATGAACCTAAAAGAAAAAAAGTGGCGGAAATAAAACACCACAAGATGGTTTCAGGAGTATCAGATGGTGACCGATGAAAACGTCGTAGAGCTCAATGGAAAGGAGATCCCCAGTTTTCAGTTGGTCACTGTTGCTATATTGACAACATCATGTGTAATCAAGGTCTAAACAAATATTGACAACATGGACTTGGTGCTTTTAGAAAAGAGCATGCGTGTGGCCGCACGGGCATGCATGCACGCACACGCACGCACACACAGACAGACAGACAGACACACACACACATATAAAAATACACACACACACACACACACACACACACACACACACACACGAACGCACGCACACGCACACACACATACGTGAACGCACGCACGCACGCACACACAGATACACACACATACGCACGCACGCATTCACTCACACAAGCAAGCATGGACGCACACATGCTCACACACACACACACACATGGGAATAGGAAGCATACAAAGGACAGCGGATATTAACCGACTAAGCCGGCTGTTCACTTTTATATCTAGTAATGGTTTAGGGAAAACCAAACGGAGAGTAGAGAGAGAGAGAGAGAGAGAGAGAGAGAGAGAGAGAGAGAGAGAGAGAGAGAGAATTTTGTCGTTGTTGCAGTTGGTTTTGAACGCTTAAACGTAACATACATGCAGGCACATTTGAGCGTTGGCCTGCATTTGTGTGACTGTGTGTTGAATGAAAACTTGGTCTTGGTATTCATGACTGAAGTGCCTTGGCCAAAGTTTATCCAACCATTTGATTTCAACAAAACAAGTCGCAAGTATCTGACAAGCAGCTCTAAATTGAGGCGATGCGGAACAGTATCTTTGCCACCACAGTCTGTATATCTGCAAAGAACATATCACAGAAGTGTCTGCACCTTAGAAGTTCAAACATTTGTTGATTGTTGCGAACGAAGAGGGTTTTATCTTTTTTCTTCAAAAGTAGCGTCCATGGTTTTTAAGCTAAGTTTTTGCCACGCAGTTTTTTTCTGCCTGTAAGCTGAGAGACCACAAAAAGTGCCTTGCTCTTTTCTTACCACACTACTCAAACGTTGAGGACAGATTAGAAACGGCACCTTATTTGGTTTCTCTACTCAAGACAACACAAACAAATCATAGCTAACATCGGTCCTTTTTTTTCTCTAGTATACCTACTGTCAGCACATTTTAATTGATTTTACATGAGGATCTGTCTTGCTCTGTTCAGATTTTTACAGAAAACAGGATGACTTCAAGCCCTGTTCATACCACACTGAACATGTCTTGGCAATTCACGACAATGCTCGTAACCATTAGCTGTACCCGTACTTCATAACTGCGTGGTGACTGTCGGCTCATCGTTAGAATAAATCTGTTTCAGAAGGCTGTGTTAAAATCGGCAGTACAAGGATGCCCCGGAACAACTCTAGCAATGTTGTATGTCTAGGTGTAGCGTCTTACGCATACAAGGTTCAGTCCTGTATGGCTTTCATCCTGTTGCTGATTGGTAAACCCGATACCGTTATCAGCATGGCATTTTTTTCCCCCTTTTTTTTTTTAAAGGAATAAGCCATATAGAGTATGTCCATATGGTTTTTATTTCCATGGTCCCTGTTTGATGAGATATGCCATTCAGGAAGACACAGCTATGTGGGGACGAATTAAATATTTTTTGCAGACTGACGAAAAAAAAAAAGCAGGTGTTTCCTAGTGTTTCTTGTGGACAGTCATGTTGCTGTAATTCGTGGTTCTGCATTTGTTTCGATTGTGCTGTCAGCCTCCATTTCCAGTGAGAGCATTACTGTGTCCTCTGTCCACTGCAAGAATCAGACTATGATGCGCACGAAAACAGTGGTTTGTATTATCGTCTTCATGTGTATTATTATTTTCGGACTGTACTGTATATCCATATGCAGGTATCACACTGCATGTGCATGTGATGCAAATACTCCTAAGATTATAAATATCCTCATTCAAAATGAATTTTACATTCGTCACATTTTCTTTGGGGATTGGTGTAGCTTCTGGTGTGCTGAAAGTGACTGTGACAGCAACTGAAATGACTGTATGAACATAGACAGGCTGTGACATGGTGCACAGAAATATCGAAGTCTACAGGGGAGCTGGTTCTGTCTGAAACGCTGTCTGGTACTTCACACTGCTCATTGTTTCTCTATCTACCTACTTTCCTTTTCCTCATTTGCTCACGGATTTCTAACAAAACCTGAGTTTGTATTTATTGTATGTGTATGAAGAAAAGGAAAAACATACACCTGTAGGTGGCACCAGTGGGATCCAGAGAAGAACTTCCCTCAACTTCGACATGTGCATCTATTAAGAGACGGGCTTTTGACGCACAGAGACTTTGTGGATATTGTTTCAGGAGACCCAGAGCAACAAAAAAGAAAACAAAGGGAAAAAGATGTAATCGCAGTTCACATGCAGCAGGTCTAAGCTTACAGCGTTCTGTTAGTCGTGCAGGGACGATGCATCTGAACATCACAGGTGTCAGAACTGAAGAAATGTGTCATGGGAAGGATATGTTACCAATTTACAAATTTTCCGGCCACTGTGACATTGGTGCAGGAGTTCTCAGTAGCAATGATCTCTTTCAAGGGCCTGCACAGAAGTGAATATCAAAGCTACATAGCTGTAGGTTTTTATAATGTGTCTGATAGGAAACCGAATGCAGTTGTAAATGCTTCATTGATTAGTCTTTAAAGCTCTACGGGGACGTTTAGTTTTGGGTGTTGTGCTTTCTGTGATCTATTTATTTGTTTACTGTTCTTTTACAAATTAAACGCATACTTTCCACACACATGTGCATAACACACACACACACACACACACACACACACACACACACACGTGCGCGCGTGCACGTGCGCAACAGATCCTTAAGTGCTGGGCTGAGCATTGTTTAAAAGTTGATAATTATGAAACCACAGGAAAGCCAGCTCAGCTTAACTGTCTTACGTCAATCAATAACAATGACCACCCACATAGGCAGCAGTGAAATCACTCAGAAAAGAAAACTCAACTGGAATAGACAATACATCTACAGAGCACAGAGGCTGGGGGAGAATGAGCCAGCAAGGTCCTGAAATGTATCTGTAAGGAGATCTGGCAGACACAAGCATGGCTGTATGGATCCAGTCCTTGGTCATTACACAAACCAGAAAGGTTTCCTTGAGCTCTGTTAAAATTGCCATACAAGCAGCCTCATCAGCCGGTCTAGGAAAACAATGCTGAAGATTCTGCTCAATAGAAAAGATTCTTGCCGAAGAACAAACAGGTTTCATTATAGGAAGAAGCACCAACGCACACAGCTTCAACTTCCCAATTTTGGTTTTGAGAAAAACACAACACCAGCAAGACCTATATTGTGTTTTAACTGATTTTACGAACGCATTTGACACAGGATCTGGCACACAGTGTCAAGGTCGCTAAGCCTGGCGTACTCCATCCCATACCAAACTTACTCTATTGCAGACGACCCACACCAAAGAAATACAAGAAGTTTACACAAAACACAAACTTTATTACAACACTAAATACAACCACACTTAAACCCCACAGGTATACTTACACCCTTTGTTTACACTACCACACACACACTCACAATACCTCACACATCAAGCCTACACCACACATCTGCACAAAGCTGTTTTCTCCCCTCCATTGTGCCCACTGCAAACCACTGCAAATAACATTGCTCCACAACCTCAGGGACAAGAGATCTATGGGAAAGCAAATAATAATAATTTGGTTGCAACAGCGTCAGAAGAGGCTGTCACAAAACCAAATCAGACAATTTAACAAAGATGGGGAAAATTCCACTAGCAAATAATTTAAGGGGGTTAACCAGGTATCCTTGAATTCCGAAACAATGATGGGACGAAAATGCAGAAGTTGAACGTCGCTGGTATATCCAAAGAATGCACCAGCAGGGCTCCCAAACAAAGAATTTAGTAACGACTAACAAATCTACATTTATGGAAAAGGGGTATCTATCACCACATTAAGATTCTAAACTCTAACCCGAGTATGTCCTACCCCACTATCTAGATCACAACAATTTATGTTCAAATCACAAATGAAACAGTTCATGTCTGCAACACCATCCACTCTACACATCCCCATACTTTATTTGCATACACCCCCATTCTCTCATTTGTTCACTCTGGAGTTGTAGACTGGTGACTAGATGTCGATTGTCACACCCGTGAAGCCACATATGTGATGACACAAACTGAACTGCAGGGCGGCGACAATATGCTGACTGTCACACTGTCTAGCTGTGCTCTCACAGCACAGACACTATCCCCAGCTCACACAGAAGCACACAGATACAATTCACCTCCCCCCCAGCGATGTACTACACTGGTAAATCTTTATCTTGCACAGAACACCCCTGACAGTGGGTGATGCAGTAGAAGACCACCAGAGTCGCGGATGAAAAGAAGGGGGACACCTGATGACAAAGGTTGGCAGTTGGCGGCAAAGGCCGCAGCTGTTGGTGAAAGGCTGCAGCTGTGGCAAAGGGTTGCAGCTGGCGTGAAGGTCGCAGCTGGCAAAGGGTTGCAGCTGGGGCAAAAGGGTTGCAGCTGCAGCTGGTGGTAAAGGGGTTGCAGCTGCAGCTGGTGGCAAAGGCTGCAGCTGGTGGCGAACAGGGTCACTTTAGGACATGACCAAATGTCACCTTTAATATAGTCCCACTCCCCACTGACCACACACACCTTAACATAAAACAACCCC
This sequence comes from Conus betulinus, assembly GCA_016801955.1. NCBI lineage: Eukaryota > Metazoa > Mollusca > Gastropoda > Neogastropoda > Conidae > Conus > Conus betulinus. Next base: position 9,945 of record JADBJO010013231.1, read on the forward strand.
ACTGTGACCAGTCTCTGTCAACTATGACTTGAGAACTTTAAATGGCTTGTTACCAATCACAAAGTGGCAATTGTTAAATTTCATCAACCAATTAACAACATAACTTCTCCAGTATTATGATTTTAGCCCATGTTGGCCACACTACATACTGTTCTTTTTATACAACATAGCAGTCAATTAACCTCCTTGCAGCACACCAACAATTTGTGTGATTATAATTCTAACCTCCCCCTTGCAACTCTATACTATCAATCACCATCTTAATTCAATGACACAACTTCACACAGCATGTTGAATCCCAGCCACACTCACATCTGCACCAAAATTTAAGCCAAGTTAAGAATAATTACTTCTCCCTTATCAAAACATGTTTAGGGGCATCCTCCAAAATGTTACAAAAGTTTTCTTAGTCTCCACCCAAAATTATATATAGCAACCATAATCAAAAGTGAAGCATTATCACAATTTTCCCCACACCTCAAATGGGTATACTTAACCAAATTGCCAATTCAATTATCATTATGACACAGCCATTATAGCCTCTTAACAGTTTACCAACAGTAACCATGAATGTTGCCACACTGGGTGAAATATTTACATTAAGCCTCAACTCCCATAACTTAATGCACCCAACACACATGCATACATACACCCACCAGCTTAAACTCACGCATACCATACTCACTCACACACACACATGCACACACATGCAAACACATTACAAAACCTCTCCCACTAACTACATTAAGCAGCCAAATGGCCTCACACACACAGCACTCACTGTCACTACCAAACATACAGACACTATTTCACTATATAGGGAAAAACAAAATGCAAGACTAGAATAATGATTTCCAATGCATACCCCTATTTACCACCCACACCCTTATTCACAATCAACACACAAACAATAACAACCACACAGATCTACCACATAGAATTACCTCCCAGCTACTGTCCCCATCATGCCTTAAATCAACAACCAAATCACCGGTCTAACACTTAACACAACTAGCACACCAAAACTTCATCTCACAAACTGTTTTTACTTGCACAAAACTACATACCTCACACCAAGACAATCAACGCACCCTGGTCACCTCCCAGGAAAATGCACGACGACACGAAGATTCAGACTAAGTCAAGGACATGAGTCCACGAGCCCTTAGTACTCAGGCAGAAGCCTATCAAACCAAATGGCACAAACGCCTCAGCTAGACAGCAGCCAGCTCACACGCTGCGACTCAGAGTGACACAGACTTCCCTCTCCTCTCTCTACCAGAGGTGGGATGAACACAAATCACACAATACAAACCTAATTGACCAATCAGCCACCCACCCGACCGATCCACTGACAAAACTCGACACACGCCACACTGCGTCTACAATTGCCACTGCGAGAGCCCCACTCTGCAATTAAGACAACCCTTCTAGCTCTGTCCTAACAGTCAACAACTGCAAAACACCCCAATCTACCCCAAACTGGCACGGTTTACACGCCTATGTTAGATGGCAATACAATCCTTAAAAGCGAAACTGATCAGGGTGACACACAGCCTTAAGGGCAAGCTTCAGGGAGTACAACATCGATAGGAACCTTGGCATAGGTCATAAAGCAGCAATCTACTACAACGGCAGCCTAGGCAAATAATTCTGCACAAATGTCGGCATTAGGCAGGGCTGTCTACTTGCCCCACCATATCCAACAAATATCTGGAAGAAATAGTGACTGATGCACTATAAAACCATCATGGAGCCATGAACATTGCAGGCAGTACTGTTACCAATCCACGCTTTGCCAACATCATCGATGGCTTCAGCAGACAGGAAGAGGCGCTTGCCAAACTGGTAAAATGCTGGAACAAAACATCTGCAGGAGATGGCATGGAAATCAGTGTGGAAAAGAACAAACTGATGATAAACATCATCAAAGGCATAACGAGACATCAAACCAGTAAGTCAGAACCTAGGACAGTAAGCAGCATCAAGTCCTGGGAGGAGCTGTGAATGATCTAGCCAGCAGCGCTCTCAGAACTTAACACCATTTAGAGCACCTTCCAGTTTCAAAATAGGAATCATGTGCACTCTAGAGATATCAGTCTTTATCTATGCTCATAAAAAGTGGACCCTTGACAGCTGATATAGGAAGAAGAATACGGGCATTTGAACTGAAATTACCACAAAATCCTGCTCAACGTTCCTGTCACTAATTAAGAAGTGTGCGAAAGAATCGAGGCAGCCCATTGGTTCCTTTGAAGGTCGAGTTGTTGTTGCGTTAGAATCCTCATAAACACTACCCTGCCTCAACACAAGCCTTGATCTGTGATCTCTTCCAAACCACACTGTGGCTGTCCACTTCACAGCACTGCATACCTCATACTTAAAACTGTCAGATTCCGATCCACATCAGTGGCTCCAACTCCGTCTTGGGGTGTTTTAAATAACTGCTATGTTCAACCTGTGTGCACCCATCATTCAGACCCCAACCCAACATACACTGAGACAAAATATAACCACCATCTAACGCTGTTCTGAGAAATGGAATATCTGGGTTAAGACCATGACTGTGCCTTCAACTGAAATATACGGTCAAGTTCGAAGAAAATTCCAACTTCGTATCTCATTACAGAATCCATCACCTTTTCCACATACACAATTCAGAAACGAAACGTTGTGTCAGAAACTCAACCCAGGAGTTGTGTCAGACTCCTCCAAATTTCCATGCACTCTTCCTGGACTTTAAAAATGCCCTTTATCAGTTTTGATCTTGCTTCCTCCCGCAAGGATTACACCAATTTACCAGATGTTAGTCCTATGGAGAACTCTGTCCACACATTTTCTTTCCACAAAATAACGGACGTAAATCTGGCGGAGGTTTAGTGCTTCTGCCTTCATGTCTGTCACTTCTAAGCAGTCTTATTCAAAACAAACAAATACAAAATAGAGCAAAACAAAACCACACATTCCTTTTGACAGAATCGTTCTGGCTTGGACGCTAGACATGGTGTCTCAATCCAAGAATTTGCGTGTTCCCTATTCCGCTCTGAAGCGATTGCTGATGTTTCATCAGTCTTTTGACTCTTTTCCTCTGTGAAAAGTGACAGATGCAACACTGCTCTTTCTTGAGTTCAGCCAGACAGATCACATCCTCTAGGTCACATGAGGGAGCTTGAATTCTGGGTTCTAAAATAAACCTGGCGTTACAAATATTCCCTTCCTTCTGTGATGTTGTGGGCAACGAGGACGCCGACAAAATCTCAAAGCTACACAGCGATCAAGAGTAAACTGTCCATGAAATATCATATGGAAAGGTCAAGATCCATCTCAAATGCTACTTTAGAAAACACGGGATGACAGCATCTGCGGATATAACTTGAAAAGGACGGAATCTACCATCTACCATCTGAAAGGGTGTGACAGGTCAGACATCCAACAGGACATTGCCAGTGGCTGTCTCATCGCTTCAGACAGTAAACAGGACATTGTCATATTCTGTCACATCTCGTCAGACTGAGGATCTCTCACACAGATGAGTGACCATGAGGCATCAGTCCACAGACACCAGTCGACACTCTTCAGCCCAACTCAACCCTTTGACACCCTTTGACAGGGAACATGGCCCAGTGCAGTGGACTAGGAAAAGAAGCTTTGGAGACCAGTGATGTCGCTGAGGCAGACGACAGACTTCGTCCACAACTCCAGTCCAAGTAGGTTGTTCTCATGGTCTTTGAATTGTGGAGTTGTGATTTCTGGAAAAAATCAACAATTTATCCGGTAGCAAAAACAGGAAATCCTAGCACTATGAAGGGATATAGACCTGTTGCATTGACATCTCTGGTAATAAATTGTTTTGAACACCTTGTGCATTAGATTCTTCTTCCAAAACTCAAAACAGCTTTGTGATCCACACCAATTTGCATACAAACAGAACAGAAGTACAGATGTTGCACTAATCACTCTTTTAAACATTGTATGCATCATCTTGAAAACAAAGATTCTTTTGCTTGCACCCTATTTATTGATTTCTTATCAGTTTTGAATACAATTCAACTACACATTATGGCAAAGAAAGTCCAAACTTTACAGGTCAACCCAAAACTGATTTTATGGATTGTGAACTTTTTAGTCAGTAAGTTAAAGTGCATGCGCTTTGAGGGAAAATATTCATAAGCAAGAACCACATTTACTGGGTACCTTAAAGCACCACTCTCTCCCCTGTACACTTAACTCCTTAAATAAATGATTGTACTGGTTCTTCTGTCACTCCTGTCATGAAATACGTAGATGATTCTGCTTCAGAAGACCTGTCTGATACACACACAC
>JADBJO010013231.1:18320-38320 GCA_016801955.1 Conus betulinus
ACAATAGTTTTCACTTCGATCGAGAGATGTGCAGAAGACATGAGGTAACAGTCGATTTTTTTATAAAGCGAATCATGACATCGGGATAAGCCACTCATTACGCAGCGTTGTTACATACTTACTTTGATGCCACAGTCTGCAGGCCTAACAATAAACATTAGATGCAATGCCAGAATCCTGAAAAGAAATTTATTAAATGGTTAAAATTGATTTCTTTTGCTACACACACAGAACAATCATCCGTGTGTCGTCTGTTGTGTTCTTCATGCTCGCTCGTGGTATCATCAGCATTTCTTATTAGCTGGCTTTCTGCTTTCTTGTATGCTGACAGTCAAGAAAAATACCTGGGTTGGACAACAGCCAGATCTACCTTCATGCACTCTGTCGTTCTCCACAAGCCAAGACAAAAACATAATAACAATAAGAATCTTTGCTCCTGAAAAATGCCGTCCCTTGACATATTTCACTTGTGTCTTTTGTTTCCATACTTAAAACCTCAATGGCAGGTGCGTCACAAAGTCTGGATTCTGACAGAAAATAGGAAGACTGTACTCCTTGTCGACGATATGCTAAACACTTCTCAGCAATTTTCCAATACAATCATGGCCTCTGGCGCTATCTATAATCCTACAGTGCCGAGTGACTTAAAAAATGAAATCCAGAATACATCTTTACCAGATGGGTGTATAAAAATGGAAAGTACAAAGTTTTTGGCCTGGAACAATTCTGTTATAAGCACAGACGGAGTGTCCTACACGTACAAAGTCTACTCATCTATTATTCTGATCTGCCTTGTCATCGGTGGGACTGGCAACGCCATCAACATGGTGGTGTTTTCCAAACAAGGCCTCAGAGATCGTGTCAACTTGGTGCTGTTTTCCCTGTCCCTGTGTGATGAGGTGAAGTCAGTTACGATGACGTTGCTACTTGGGGATGAGATAAAAGTACTGCTGACTGGAGAAAGGGCAGGTACCCCTCTGATGGAGTTTCTGACAAACAATCACCTCCTTGTCTTTCACGGTTCCACGTTTATTTCCATAGTCCTGTCCGCCATTATAGCCTGTGAAAGATGTTACTGTGTGCTCAGACCTCTGAAATACCAGACTCTGATGCGCACAAGGACAATGGCGTGTATTGTTGTCATTGCATGCGTCATCATCATTGGTCTATATTACATATCGATACTCAGATATCATTATGTATGTGGTTTTGATCCAGACACTCTCAAGATTACATATAATTTCGTTCAAAGTGAATTTTACAGGCGCCACAAAAGCCTGGTTGACTTCATAGGCAACATTGTCTTTGGAGCAGGTGTGATTGTCGGTGTGCTGATAGTGGTTGTAACAGCGACTGCTGTGACTGTGTGGAAACTCGGGGCAGTCTGTGGCATGGCGTTCAGAAACATCGTCATCAATATCTCCAAAGGAAGTGGCGCTCACCAAAATGCTTGTTGGTACTTCTGTACTGCTCTCATCATTTGTCTTTTCCCTAACGTTCTTTTTCGTATCGCCCGTGCATTTATAACTGACCTAAATGTCGGACGACGATATATGAATTTGTATTTAGTGTTTATGTCCATATGTGACATATTTCTTTTAATCAATTCTAGTTCTAACATCTTTATCTATTGTGTGATGGGCTCTAGATATAGAGAGACTTTCTGGACGTTGTTTAAGAGTAAGAGGCGTGTCAGCCAAAGGAAAAAAACAAACTGTAAAGAAACTACGAACTGCCTCCTACTGTGACGTTCCTGCAACTTCTACGTTTATCTTGAGGGACACTACGCACCTGAATATCAGGAGTGTCGAAACCAAGATGTTCGCAAAGAACAGATATAGCACTGCCTCCCTCCCTCTCGTTTCCCCTCAACTAGAATAATTAAGTAGCGCGTTTGAATTAGTGATGACCTTCTTCAATCAACCTGCACAGTAATGGGACTGAATATATTAAAGATGCATTGCTGTGAACAGTCACACTCTTGACTTCTTCAGAGCCAAATATAGATGAAAGTGTGTAAAGCTGTAATGTTTGAAGCTCTTCGCCATCTTTAGTTTAGGGGTGAAACTTTTTTTCATTTAAAAAAAAAAAAAAAAAAAAAAAAAAAAAAAAAAAACAAAAAAAAAACGAATGTAAGAGTGACACAAAGTTATCATGCATAGGCAAATGGCAGTTGATAGAAGAAGACAAAAAACATTTTATCATTTCTGATTGTGTAATAGCACATCTACACATAGTGACATACGTTCCTGTAACGTGCTGAGTACCACACAAACACCTTCGGAGAATTGAAAGCAGGCTTTGCAAATTGTTACTTGCAGATTCGAACTATAACGGTGATTTTAATTTTGGTCTGCATTAGTGAAAGTTTCCTTAAGATCATTTATATGCTTGTTTTCCACGCCTTTGTAATCAGATTAATTCATCAGTGACAGTGGATTTGTAAATAAACATAAAGCGAAAACGCTGTGAAACTGCATTTGCCTTGGGATTTATGGTTTCACCTCTATTTATTTTCCTCAGAATTACTTGGCCGCCTTACGAAGAAGCCAACACATTATAAAACAAAATCAACGCGTTTTTCGACTTACTGGGTCTTCCTTCAGGCAGGTCACTTTTCCTTTCCGTCTGAATGCAAAATGTGTGTTTAGGGGGACAACCCAAAGTTCACCCATCATATGAGTTGTTGCACGTGTGATCGTTTGAACCTTTTCTGGAACCCATGGATGACAATGCTCCCAGACATGCATTCAAACTATGAAAATTTACATAGAGTTCTTCCGGGCGGAAACTTTATCACTTTTTGTAATTATATAAATGATAATCTTCGTCCCAAAACACGTCGTTTACAGAAGAAAAACCAATATACATACAAAACGAAGTTTAAAGCTCTCCATATGATGTGGCTGTGAGGACACCCAGTCTTTACTACAAGCAATTCATAAAGGAATATAGGTGTGCGCGCACCTACTACAGATATTTATCTGCTTGCACAAGAAGTACGGGTAATTGTATATCCAAATCACTCACAATTTATACCCAGTTCATGTCCCATTAAACAAATAATTGATGAACCCACACTAGAACGCACACATCATCATCATCATATCATGCGTGCGTGCATGCATGCGTGTGTGTGTGCGCGCATGCATGCGTGCGTGATGGCGTGGGTGCGCGTGCGTGCGTGCGTGCGTGCGTGTGTGTGTGTGTGTGTGTGTGTGTGTGTGTGTGTGTGTGTGTGTGCGCACGCATGTTTCCTTTCTTTCTATGAAGGATTGAATGTCATTTAAAGTGCGTGACTTGTTTTCAATGGTTTCGTTTACCATCGGGGACCTGGTTGAACAAGTCCAAACGATCGAGTAGGTCGAAGCTGCAGTGTGCACACGCAAGCTGTCCCAACCACAAATTCTCGTCTAACATGGCTTTATCAAGCTGGGATTAAACTCCAGACCCTTCGATCAAGAGAGCAACGCTTTTCCTACTGAGCAAAATAGTGCTCTGATCATTCGGACAAAAGATCTGAATCAAAATTAAAGTCCGCTATACATACTAGTCACTTCAGTCTTCATATATACATTATCCAACTGAACGATATAGCCCGCCCCCCCTGCCTACTCCTCCACTCCACCATCCCTGGGGTGATTGCCCCTATCTGTCTTATTATGAAAGTATGGACCTTAATGCGACCTGCTATTTCCCCCTGACCTTAAATCTAAATGCATCCTGCCATTTCCCCTGACCTTAAATCTAAATGCATCCTACTATTTCCCCTGACCATAAATCTAAATGCATCCTGCTATTTCCCCTGACCTTAAATCTAAATGCATCCTGCTATTTCCCTGACCTTAAATCTAAATGCATCCTGCTATTGCCCCTGACTTAAATCTAAATGCATACTGCTATTTCTCCTGACCTTAAATCTGAATGCATCCTGCTGTTTCCCCTGACCTTAAATCTAAATGCATCCTACTATTTCTCCTGACCTTAAATCTAAATGCATCCTGCTGTTTCCCCTGACCTTAAATCTAAATGCATCCTACTATTTCTCCTGACCTTAAATCTAAATGCATCCTGCTGTTTCCCCTGACCTTAAATCTAAATGCATGCATCCTACTATTTCTCCTGACCTTAAATCTAAATGCATCCTGCTGTTTCCCCTGACCTTAAATCTAAATGCATCCTGCTGTTTCCTTGCCCCTGTGTGATGAGGTGATGTTGATCATGATGACGTTGCTATTTGGGCATGAGATAAAAGTACTGATGACTGGAGAAAGGGCAGGTACCCCTCTGTTGGTGTTTCTGACAAACAATCACCTCCTTGTCTTTCACGGTTCCACGTTAATTTCCACGGTCCTGTCCGCCATCATAGCCTGTGAAAGATGTTACTGTGTGCTCAGACCTCTGAAGTACCAGACTCTGATGCGCACCAGAACAATGGCATTGTATTATTGTCACTGTATGTATGTTTATTATTGGTCTATATTACATATCAACATCCAGATATCATTACGAATGTGGTCTTGATCCAGACACTCTCAACATTGCATATAACTACGTTCAAAGTGAATTTTACAGGCGCCACAAAAGCCTGTTTGACTACATAGGTAACATTGTCTTTGGAGCAGGTGTGCCTGTCGGTGTGTTGATAGTGGTTGTAATAGCGACTGCTGTGACTGTGTGGAAACTCAGGCACTCTGTGGCATGACGTACAGAAACTTCATCATCATTATCTTTAAAGGAAATGGCGCTTACCAAAATGCTTGTTGGTACCTCTGTACTTCTCATTATTTGTCTTTTCCCCAATGTTGTTGTTCGTGTTGCCCGTACATTTCTAACTGACGTGAATATCGGACGACGAAATATGAATTTGTATGTATTGTGTTTGTATATCACTGAAGTATTTTCTTTTAACCAATTCTAGTTCTAACATCTTTATCTATTGTGTGATGGGCTCTAGATATAGAGAGACTTTCTGGACGTTTGTCAAGAGTAAGAGGCGTGTCAGCCCAAAGAAAGGCAACATGTAAAATAAGTGGCTACGAACCTTCTCCTATGGTGATGTTCTTGCAACTTCCACGTTTATCTTGCAGCGACACACCTGAATATCAGGAAACCCAAAATATTTACAAAGAAACCCAAGGTTCACCTGTCATATGAGTTTTTGTTCATGTGATCGTTTGAAACCTTTTCTGGAAGCCATGGATGACAATGCCTCCAGGCATGCATTCAAACCATCAGAACTTGCCCATACCGTTCTTCCTGGCAGAAATATCATGTCAGGACTCGGCAAAAGCATTCTACAAGGAACAACGCCAGGAGGCAGAAGGAGAGGAAGACAGAGGAAGAGACGGGAGGACAGCATCGGTGCATAGACTGGCCTCAGACTCAACTGCCTAAGGCGTCTTAGGACCGGGAGGAGTGGAGGAAGCTGGTTGCAAAGTCTCCTGTGGCGCCACAACGGTCTTCAAAACTCCGGGACAGGTGACAGGTGAGGTGATAGGTTCTTCCGTTAATAAAACTAACCATGGAAGATGAAGCAGACAACATTATTGGTAAGGGGGGGGGGGGGGGGGGGGGGGGGGGGGGGGGGGATTACCCATACGCGAGCACACGCTAATCCGAGGAAGACCAGTATAGACAGATCGTTTCGTTTGTTTTGTTTCTTCGTTTTCTTTGTTTTGTTCCATTTGCTTTTTTTAAAATTTTGCATTTGAACATTATGAAACGAAACGGAGAAACAGACCTATTACGTAGTCTCTATCCAAATTGGAACGTCGCAGTGTCATCTTCATCACCCTCAATGTCACCAGTCAACATTAAAAAAAAGGAAACCTAGAAAACTCTGGATCCTTTCATACCCAGCTTTTGTGCTGACTTCCATATTGATTTCTTCTGTGCTGACTTCCATGTTGATTTCTTCTGTGATGACTTCCATATCGATTACTTCTGTGCTGACTTCCATATTGATTTCTTCTGTGCTGACTTCCATATTGATTTCTTCTTGTGCTGACGTCCATATTGATCTCTTCTGTGCTGACATCCATATTGATCTCTTCTGTGCTGACTTTCATATTGATATTGATCTCTTCTGTGCTGACTTCTATATTGATCTCTTCTGTACTGACTTCCATATTGATCTCTTCTGTGCTGATTTCCATATTGATCTCTTCTGTGCTGACTTTCATATTGATTTCTTCTGTGCTGACTTCCATATTGATGTCTTCTGTGCTGGCTTCCATATTGATGTCTTCTGAGCTGACATCCATATTGATATCTTCTGTGCTGACTTCCATATTCATTTCTTCTGTGCTGATTCCATATGATTATCTGACTTTGCTCTTGACTTGACTTCCATATTCATTTCTTGTGTGCTGACTTCCATATTGATTCTTCTGTGCTGACTTCCATATGATTTCTTTTGTGATGACTTCCATATTGATTTCTTGTGTGCTGACTTCTATATTGATGTCTTCTGATGTCTTCTGTGCTGATTTCCATATTGATGTCTTCTGTGCTGACTTCCATATTGATGTCTTCTGTGCTGGCTTCCATATTGATGTCTTCTGAGCTGACATCCATATTGATATCTTCTGTGCTGACTTCCATATTCATTTCTTGTGTGCTGACTTCCACATTCATTTCTTCTGTGCTGACTTCCATGTTGATTTCTTCTCAGCGTCCATGCCCATGAAGAGTTCTTCAAAGCCCGCGGCATCAGCAAGATCATGGACATTGTAATGAAATCACACACACACACACACACACACACACACACACACACACACACACACACACACACACACGCACGCACTCACGCACGCACACACGCACACACGCACGCACGCACGCACGCACGCACACACAAACGCTCATAGAAACACGCTTTGACGCAGGCTCCCTAATTGAGCGGTTATTATCATCAGCAGGTGGGGCGTAGAATGTGACGTCTTGCAACTATTCGATCCGAACAGGCATTACTAAAACCCCGCCAAAGTGACACGGCAGAGGTTCAGCATCTCCTCTGGAAGGTTACCCCATGGCGACTCGATCTTCATTGATATCGGTGGACCACCGATGCTAAGGCTGTGACAGAACCTAGCTATTGCTATTTCAGCAGAGATTCGAACCAGCAACCTCCAGGATCACCAGGATTACGAGTCCGGTGCTCTACCAGTTAGAGGTCATTGTTTGTTCTTGCTAAAACCGTGTTTGTATATACCTTTTCACCTCTATTCAGGCAACAGCAAAAGATTCACTTGAAAGTGTTACCGTAACTGTCTGGTCTCTCTACTTACCTCCTATCTCTGTTAGAGAGAGAGAGAGAGAGAGAGAGAGAGAGAGAGAGAGAGAGAGAGAGAGAGTGAGAGAGAGAGAGACTTTGACACTTTGATATTTTATTATCATTACCAAGGAAGTCTTTTAAACAAGGGGGGAGGGGGTAACAGAACAATAACATTTCCCTCTTCCTTTCCTGCAAACAAATACTACACATTCATTTCCAGTGTGTATCAAATCACAGGTTAACAAAACCAAATAAAATCGTAACATTTCCTTATGTCCTCACACAAGGGAGTAATGCAGTAAAGTTAAAAATAATTGTAAGACTGCTCGACCATCCACTCAATCAAATGATGACATAGATATCTTACTGATCTCTTCTACATGCGATGAATGATATTATTCATTCATATATCTCTTATAATGCATTCTCTTAAATTTCACTATCCTTCACTTGTCTAATTTTTAATGCTTCCGCGACGAATTTCGCAAGCGTCGCGGACCTCCCGGCTGGGAGGTCGTGGGTTCGAATCCCATCAGAGTCATGTGGGTTTTTTCTGTCCCGACCGGCTCCTACCCAGAGTTGAGTTTGCTGCGGACTCAGTTGGGAAGACTGGGACCACACAGTCGAGTTTCATCCACTTAATGGATGCGTGTTTCTGAGAGTGTTGCTCAAATTTCCTGACCAACACTGCAGGTGTCTGTATCTCTCGGGCCTGGTTGACGCCGGGATATATTATGAAAGGAAGCGTAGAGTACAGCCCTGTCATGTAGTCTCAGACCGAAATGGAAATCCGTAGCATCATCTTAATCATTATCATCCTCTCATTCTCATCGATCAGCATTAAAAAAAAAAAAAAGTCTCAAGTTCTGTGGCCCTTCATGCCCTGCTCTCATGGTGACCTCAGTTTCGATGTCCTCTCCACGTCTGTGGTCTTGGTTTGGTTCCGTCGGGGGTCACCGGTATCGGCGAGTCCATGGGGGCTGTCGTTGACGGACGTGGTGGCGCCCTCCGGGGAGACAGCTCACTCACGCCGGCTCCACGACTAAACAATTATTGTCGTCAGTAGGGGGCTTAGTAGGTGGTGTCCTGCGTATGTTAGATCAGAACAGGCGCCACTGAACACCACCGAAGTGACTCGGCAGCAGTGCAGTGTCTCCTCCTCCGTGTGGTTGCCTCTTGACGACTTGACAGTGGCTGCTCCCTGTGGATTGTCGGTGCCGGGGCAGCGGCGGGGCCGGCCGGGCGGGCTGTGGCTGTGGACGAGGTGTCGGAATGAACGGCGTGGGTGCACTGCCTCTGAGGTGGCGCAGAGACTGGGACAGCAAAAAAAAAAAAAAAAAAAAAAAAAAAAAAAAACAAGCTTCCCTGACGGATTTTGGATTGTACTTCCACACCCACTGCCCACCACATATTTCGGCCAGAGGGCTCCACTTGGAGAACATTTTCTCTGAGTTGGATTCATGCTGTTTGAATGCCAAATCTTCCAAGCTGTCTTCGTGTTCCTGACATCTTGTGTAGATTTATCTGTGTGCAATCCGTCAATGGTATGCGACTGTGACTGGAAAGTACACGATAATCTACTTCAGAATGACCTGTTTTCTTTCCGATTTTCTCTTCTCTTCTCTCTCTCTCTCTCTCTCTCTCTCTCTCTCTCTCTCTCTCTCTTGGAGAACATTTTCGCTGAACTGGGTGAATGCTGTATGAATGACAAATCTTCAACCTGTCTTCGTGTTCCAGACGACAGAGTTTCTTGTGTAGATTTATCGGTGTACAATCCGTCATTGGAATGCGAACTGGAAAGTACATGATAATCTACCTTAAAATGACCAGTTATACTTTCTCCTCTCTTCTCCAAAATGACCGATTTCTCTCTCTCTCTCTCTCTCTCTCTCTCTCTCTCTCTCTCTCTCTCTCTCTCTCTCTCAACGTGTTGTCAGTACACAACACGCCGAGATCGAAGCACGTGCATCATGGACGACGGAGACGCTGCACGACCTGATACAGTCTAGCTGGGCTGGCAGCCTGTGTTCACGAGACTCGTCTGACGGACCGTTTACTGTGGGACAGATGCCAAGAGGGGAAAAAGAAGATTGTTTGCCATGGTTTCCATGCTGGACATTCCGCGCTGCCTTGTGTATTTTGTTTTGTTGTGTCATTGTCCATCGCGCCGTCATGCTTATGAAGCTGTACCGCTTCATTGCAATAAATCATTTTCTCTCTCTCTCTCTCTCCCTCTGTCTCTCTCTCTGTCTCTCTCTCTCTCTCTCTCTCTCTCTCTCTCTCTCTCTCTCTCTCTCTCTCTCTCTCTTATACATACACGCGCGCGCGCACACACGCACACAATCATGGAAGCACGCAGGCACACACACACACACACACACACACACACACACACGCGCGCGCGCACGCACATATGCACGCACACACGCACGCACGCTCCACTATTGTAAGATATGGAGGGATAAGACTATGAGTCCGTAAAATTTGTAGTCTCTTGAGAGGCCTCGAAGCAAAAGAGAATCAAAGCAATCTAGAGAGGGAGTTCGGGTCACGCAAAAGGCACCTGAAAAGAGAAAGACTACTAGTATGAAGGCAAGATGATATGAAACGAGTAGCACTTTAGCTGAAGATTCCAAAGGCTGCTTAGGAGTGTAAGACAGCTGAAGATAAGAAAATAAGATAAGAAAAAAATATGTAGAAGACTGACCATTGACAGCGCAGTATATAATTGATACGTTTCAAACAGAAAATCAGTGAAGCCAGGATATATTATGAAAGTAAGCGTGAAGTACAACTCTGTCATGCAGTCTCAGACCAGAATGGAAATCCTTTGCATCATCTTTTTCATCCTCATTCTCATCGTTCAGCAATTAAAAAAAGAAGTCTCAAATTCTGTGGCCCTTCATGCCCTGCTCTCATGGTGACCTCAGTTCTCTCCACGTCTGTGGCCTTGGTTTGATTTCGTTGGTCACCGGTATTGGCAAATTCATGGGGGCTGTCGTCAGTCGGACGTGGTGGCGCTCTCTGGAGGGAGAGCTCACTCACGCCGGCTCTGAAACTAAGCAATTGTTGTCGTCAGTAGGAGGTTTAGTATGTGGTGTCCTGCGGATGTTGGATCAGAGCTGGCGCCACTGCAGTGTCTTCCCGGTGGGTTGCCCAATGAAAACTTGACACTGGCTGCTCCCTGTGGATTGCCGGTGCCGGGGCTGCAGCGGGCCGGGCTGGGCTGTGGCTGTGGACAGGGGGGGGGCGGAGTGAACGGTGTGGGTGCAATGTCACTGGTGGCACAAAAGATGGGAGGAAAAAAAGGCAATGAAGGGAAATAAGCAGGGGAACAGCATGAAGTGAGTCACAATGTCCAGCTTCTGTCCAACTCTCTCGCCATTCAGACTGGCACACGGCACGGGAGCAATCATGTCCATCGTCCACGTAATCCGAAAAGCGAACGTGATAAAACCAGAGAGTGAGACAGAGCTGCAGTTGGATACCCGATCCACCCCCTCTGGTGTGAAACACTGCCCTCGTTACGTCACAACACACTGGTCCACGTCACCTGCTGACCTCATCATTGATGGAGGCTACTCCCTTCTCCGTGTGTACCCCACATCCTGGTCATGCTGCCAGAATCCATTCATGCACCCCTGCACCGGTCATCTTCACCGTCAAAGTCTAGGACACCATAGAGCTATGCTTTAATTCATCTCTTTGATACGATGAGCAAGACTGGTAAAACGAGAGAGTGAGACAGAACCGTCTTTCTGTACCTGTGCCTACTCTCTTGTTCTACGTTACTGCACTCGTCACACCGTCCTCGTCAACGTTATTTTCCCACCTCATAACCTTTGAACGTTGCACTCTTTTTAGTGTGTAATACCCCCCCCCCCCCCCCCCCCCCCCTCCCCTCCCGTCCTTGTCAGGATCATGCATGTACCATCAGCACCCGCCAACTTCATCGTCAACATTGTTGTTGCCGTCGCTGTCAATGCCATCCCTACCCGTCACTCTCCTCATCAGCCTACACTACTTTACATCTCCCTGCCACCAGAGTGAGGTGTTCTCCACACGCCAACGCCAGTCTGTGCTGCACATAGGATTTAAAACTATATACATTATACAAATCTATTGTGGATTTCCACTAGTGGCCAGCCTTGGGGGGCTGCAGGTCACTGGCGCTGCAGCGCAGGTGGCTGAAGAATGCCACTACTGTTGGGGCTGTAGTGGTCTCACTAGGAAGTTTATTCCACTCCCTCACTGTTCGGGGGACGAAGGAGTTGTGTAGAGCTGGTGTTTTGAGTGCTCCTGGAAGATGCGAGCACTATTCCTTCCGCAGGCCCTGCAATGAGAAGGACGGTAGAGCATGGAGGGGGGAATATCATACCAGCCCATTCTCGATGCGGTACAGCATTCCCAGTCTGTTATGGTGCCTTCTGGTTTCAAAGCTGTCCCATTGGAGTTTCCGGAGAAGATCAGCGACAGTGCCTGGTGTGCGTTCAAAATAGCAGTTGCAGGCATAGCGAGCTGCTCTTCTCTGGACTTTTCCAGGAGGTCAATGTCTTGTCTTTTGTGAGGGTCCCAGACAGTGGAAGCGTATTCTAATGTAGGATGAACCATGGTCATGTAGGTGGCTTTGCGAACCTCAGCGGTGCAGTCTCTTAAGTTTCTGCAGAGGAAACCCACTGCCCTGTTCCTTTGGCTGCCACCGTTTCCACGTGCTTGGTCCAGGATAGGTCCTTTGTCATGGTTACTCCTAAGTATTTGGCTGAGGATACTGCTTCCAGGGTTTGTTCATGAAAGAGTATATGCAGAGTGGAAGGAAAGGTGTCTGCCTGGCGAGATGTGGAGTGAGTTGCACTTTCCTGCATTGAATTCATCTGCCAAGTGTCTTCCCAATCTGCCAGGCGATCAAGATCAGCTTGCAGCAAGGACTGATCCTTGGCACTGCAGACATTCCTATAGAGGAGAGCGTCATCTGCGAACAGCCGGGTGTTGGAGTCCTTGGCTACATCAGGAAAGTCATTTATGTATGCTAGGAAAAGAAGTGGACCCAGGACAGTGCCCTGGGGGACACCGGAGAGGACGGGGGCAGGAGATGAATGTACGCCTTCGAGTACCACTTGCTGCGTTCTGCCGAAGAGGAACGACTGGATCCAGCCAAGGGTATTCAAAATATATCATCAAAAGGGGTACTAGAGAGCAGCACAAAGTCTTTTCTGTGCTTCATAGATAAATGAAACCAGATCTGAGAGGAAGTTTTCTTTTCTTGTCGACAAATGTAAAACATACCCTGAAATGAAATGGTTCAGTGAAATACTTTGGCTGGATAAGTTTGGTTCTGAGATCATGTAGCACAGGACAACATAACAAAAACTGAACTTCATCTGCACTGCACATGAGAAAGAAGCGAGTTTACTGCTGGATCACCACAAGGTAAAAGTAAAGTCAACACAACGGGTAGTGCTCCATGGAAGGTGAAAATATCAAACGTTCTGAGCCATAAGCTCTTTGTCGACGGCGAGGAAGAAAGGGAAAACGGTATTACTCAAAAGAGAACAGGCACAAATCGAGGAGGGAGTGGAAAGGCGGGGAGGGGGGGGGGGGGGGGGGGGGGGGGAGCAAGCTTGGGAAGACAAGTGAAAGAGCGCTGAGTGAACTCGGACTCAACAGGAGGGTTAAGAGGAGGGGGTGACAAAAGAGGAAGAGGGAGGGAGATGGCCTAGGGGTGAGCAGAATCATCCCAAGCTTGCCCCTCATCTACTTGTGTTCACTCTTCTCTTTTTCAAGTATCACTGTTCTTCCTTTCTTTATTACTGTTCTTCCTTTCTTTATTACTGTTCTTCCTTCCTTCCACGCCATAGAGGAAGAGCTTATGGTTCGAAACGTTTGGGGTCTTCTCTTAATGGATCACCGTTTCAGCCTGCCTGAACTATTTGAACTCCATAACCAACGTTTTTGATTCATTACTCTACATCCCTTTACTCCAGAATCAAACCTTTCGTCTTCCTTCAAAGTGCATGAACCCAATCTTCTTCCTTTTTTTTTAAAACAACATTTTCATTAACATTTTACAATATTTTCACAGTGAAGAAACACAACAACAATCCCATCTCCTCCCCGCCTACCCTCTTACTACAAACACTCACTCGCTCCCTCCCACCCTGATTTACTGTCTCATCACTTACCCTCCCTTCCAGTCCAGCTGTTTACAACATGTTATGCTCGTCCAAGGGGGTATATAGCATAGGCAAACTGACAGATAAATACAGATGTAAAAGAGGGAGGGAGAGAGGAACAAAAATATAGCCCGACAGCATGGGCTGGATAATACGAGCTGAGATACTGCAACAATGTGAATTGTTTTTTTCAACATGTTATGGTAACCAGTTACATTGATAGAGGAGCCTCACCACAATTAAACAGTGTCGTGCCTCACGAATAAGGTACTAGCAATTGTCCCCGGGTTACAGAGAAGTTGATTTAACCATTAAACAGACGAGACAAATGATTCATACAACAACCATTTAATATTGAATTTGTGTAAAATGTTCCGTTTTTGCAAGGAGAAAAATAGATTAAAAAATCAATTATATGGAAGTCTTCATGGTTCATGTTCCTATACGCATTATGTTTTTATGAAGATAACCTTCTGGATCCCCCTGTTTCACAAATGGAGTCAGCTCATCTGGACATTGCTCTTACTGCTTTATTCTGCAACTCATGCACTTGGCAACTTGGACAACCAGCGAGACAAACATGACAGTACACAAGCCGTGACAGGACCCACCGATGGAGGATCTGGTCGTCTCAGTTCGTTTCAGTACAGTTCAATGGTTATTTTGATGTCTCTTCATCATCATCGATGATATTAGACGATATCGAAAGGCAACAGAGAATGTCAGATCTACTGTCTCTGGGCATTTTTCTCTCACCTCTGTCCTTCGCATATTAAAATCTGGTCGTCTCCTGTGAAAGCAAATGCTGGACAGAACTATTCGGCAGCATTCCAACTTATACAGGTAACAGATGGGGTGTGGAATCTACGGCTGGAACGATAGTGTCTCATCTACTTTAAGACCAGTATGGGCCACAAACAAATACAGACGACCGAGGCAGTTATCTGACTGGGCAGATGTAAGAACAAACTCGGCTGAAAGAAATCTTTTGTTTGCAATAAATCTTGTGGCTGTCTTGTCAGTATTCAGCTGTATGTTCTCTATGTTTTTTTCATATCAAAATGCATGGATATGTTCCCTAAATAATCACATGTTCTTCTTCTTCTTCTTCACCACCATCATCATCATCATCATCATCATCATCATCATCATCATCATTACCACCATAATCATCATCATCATCATCATCATCATCACCATCATCATCATCACCACCATCCTCCTCCTCCTCCTGCTCCTCCTCCCTCACTCACCATCATCATCGTCATCGTCATCATCGTCGTCGTCGTCATCTTCATCTCCTCCTCCTCCTCTTCCTCCCTGCTCCTCCCTCTCCTCCTCCTCCTCCTCCTCCTCCTTTTCTTCTTCTTCTTCTTCTTCTTCTTCTCTCCTCCTCCTCCTTCTTCTTCTACTTCATCGTCTTTCTCTCCAGATGCTCTGCATCAAAATACAATATTCTAAGCAAGAGTTTAACAATGGTTTGAATGTAGACGGATGACAGGGGAGCTTGTGTCGTTTCACAGACGAGTACAGATCCATATTGTCAGGAACAAAAAAAAAAACTGGAAATGTTCAGTAGACTGAGGGAGTGAAGAATGAAGACTGATGAACAGATCATAACGAAGTGTCAAGGTCAATTCCTGACCTTCACGTCAGCGAAAAATCAAAGCACACGAGCACTCTTCATAAAAAAAAAAAATACTAAAAAGAACGAGCCCACAACATTCGATCTGGACAACATTAAAGAGTAGGATCCCCCATTTATTCTGACTTTAAACCTGGTCTGCTGATTTACAATGATTTCTTTTCTTGATCTCAATGAAATTCACTATGGAAATTTGATACATCTTCCAGGAAAAAAACTGTATAGAAATCTCTTCAAATTGCTTATCAGTGTGTGGGCACTAAGTGCTCTTTTGGCGAACCCCCCCCCCCCCCCCCCCCCGTCCCCCCTTATCATACCGATGTCTTGACCTGGATAAGAGCTGTCAACTAGCTTCTTCCAGTTGTTGACCAGTAGCTGTAAACAGCTCAAAGCTAAACAACTCAAGGGAAAGATTGGTAAGCTGCAGACTTATTGCACATTGCAGACAGTAAAGTAATGCTGCTTACAGCCCAGCCAACCGCAAAGGGCCATATCAGTGCTATCACCGCACTGAAGTTAACTCACAAGTCATTAAAGAAAAAACTTGAGTCAGAGAACCCTTTAAGATACACCCTCTAAAAACACACCGGAAAGTTTGTTAAAGATCTCTTTTTCTGTAAAATCTTAGATCAGATGAAAAATGTTTATCTCTTTCAGAAATTCAAAGATCACATCAGAGGGGACATCTCTGAACAAGGTTTTCATGGAGTCTGCTGTAAAATGTTTGTGTCTCGCATTATGCATGTCCCAACACTCTAAAAGAACATGGTTCGCTGTGAGTGGCACGGACACAACTTGAGACCGTGGTCCGAACAGGACTATGGGTTATCGTATTGACAGAAACTTAGAGAACGACGACCATCTGGCTCAAGAGTGGTGTAAGTTCCTGCCAAACCCCACTCTGCAGCTGATCAGTTGATGCGATTAAACACTAACATAGTATATGCGTTTCTCATATATATATATATATATATATATATATATATATATATATATATATATATATATATATATAACTGAACTGAGCAAATATATTTGGAGACTTAAAGACAAAAAAATAAACTTAACATATCCTGGAAAATCATAAAAATGGCATCACCATACAACAACATTTCTAAAAGATGCAACCTATGTTCAACAGAAAAATGGTTAATACTATGCAAACCACACTTAGCAACTCTAAATACTAAAGTAGAAATAGTAAACAACTGCAGGCACAAATGGAAATCGTTGTCAGCAAACGCACCCTGAACTGTAAACAACCTGAAAACCGAACAACACGTGCAGCCAATCCGCACGTGTAAACAGTGACATTGGGCCATATAACACCAGCAGCAGACAACCCAAAACCATCCTGACGAGAGCCACCGCTCGAAACAGACTGTCGATTTTAAAACTTCCTTTTACCCATCCTGTTTTTTGACATATATATATATATATATATATATATATATATATATATATATATATATATATATATATTGCCGCCATCGTCTTCCACACAGAATATGTTCATTATAATAATTATAATATATCTGCTTAAAAATGGTATTCTGAAATCCATAAGCAAAAGTATTCTTTAGGGAATGTCCCTGATACTATGTCTGCTTAAAAAAACGATATGGTATTTCTGAAATCCGTAAGCAAAAATGTTCTGCAAGACAATGTCATTTCCCCTGCATGGAAATCAATTACATCCTCAGCTTATTACAGCAGTGCTCCAGTTCTTGATTGCCACCAGTAATTTCTCACTGTGACCATCAGGAAGCACCTAAAACAAGCCTTCAGCGCCGGATCGTTCTTTTGCGTAGGTAAGATCCCAACGGTGGGCGAAAGAAAGAAGGCTTTACCTTCCCTGCGACTAAAACATAAATGTATTTACTGTCATACACTCAAACGTTTTTATTTTGTTTTGCTTTGTTTTGTTTGTTTTCTTTTTGTACCGATTTGAAATCCGTGTTGGGAAGGTAGTCACTCTGGCTGCCAAAGAGGCTGAATTTCTGTGTCACACTGGCACAAATGCATGCACGCACTCAGCTCAGCATTCACTCTGTGCACACGCAGTCTCTCCAAACAACCAGAAGGTGCACTACAATAACTCTTCCTCCCCCTCCTCTCGGGGAGTAATTTACCAAACGATAATAAACTTTTCCCTCGTAACAACACGTTGGTTTTCCAATATTTAACTTCTGTTCCTCCACCCCGGTGGAGGTACATACATTCCACAGGTCCCCTATCTGGGACCCAAATTTCATCTCATTATACATTGTAATTCACAAGAACTTTTACAGGTTTCTCCTCCTCAATGGGAGAAACAATTTATACACTTTCCAAAAAAAGAATTAGAGATAGCTCAAAATACAGGAACAGTATCTGAATTCCGACCCAGGGGGACAATCAAAAAATATCATAGTGGGACAGTATGACAACGCTTTAAATTCTCTCACGACTGCCGCAGTCGTTGTCCTCTTCAACTAGGTTCTCCAACTCTGGAGACAATTAGGCGCTGCCACAGCACTGGAGCCCAAATACTTGTGCGACTGCCACAGTTGCCTATCCCGTTACTGGTGCTGCCACATCACCGGGAAGGGCTGAAACACGAATGAAGTCCGAGTAAGTAATCTATTTCAAAATCTGAATGATGATAAATTCTTTTTTTTTTTCCCTTTTTTTCTTAACTCTCTCTCTCTCTTTTCTCACCCCATCTGTCTATACCTCACCTGGCAATGGTAGATTACAGGTGAATCTCGTTCTGCAGTTTCAAACAACCTGTCTGGTCAGTGTCCCCAAGCCATCTCCTTCCTATACCTTATTTTTCCTTCCTGTGCTCTTCCTGAGTACATATTCAGTGAGTACTCATCTAACTCTATGCATTGCCAGCCCTTGGTTACTTGACCAATGGACAACGCGCGTCCATTTTTCCTAAGCGATCCAACCAATCATCACCCCACGTCTATAGCCACCAGTGACACCGATCACACTGGTCAGGCCACGTAAATTATCCTTTCTTTTACCTTTCCTTTTCCCTACCTAGGGAAATGCTTTATATCAAATAAGGGCGTACGCAACGGAACGTCACATGTAGCCATGTGAGGCTACATCACTTGACATTCCGACATGTATTTCTGGCCAGGCATGAAACTTTTGTTATCATTTCCAACATCGTGAGACATCCTATCTGTATGCTATGAATATTCGTCAGCTTGTACCTCACGCTTGCTATTGCACTGATAAAAAAAATTACTTTATCAACAAAGATCCCTGGATTGCTCCACACTCTTCTGCAAAAGATGTTCCTTGACAGATACTGGGTCTTCTTCATCACCACGCATGGCCTCCGGGTCTGTCTTGAGGTGCTCTGCCCTAACCTTGTGTACAGCCTGTCCGCAGAAACGGTAGTTTCCCTCCACCCCTTCCCTGCAAGATTTCGCTGAGATTGGATTTAACTATTGTCTGAAGCTATTCTCTGAACAGTAAAACCTGTCTATGATCGAGTCGTCAACCAGCATCTAAAAACCAAATTTGAAGACAACCACAACCGCCATCACAGCATTGACACTAAAACATTATTTAATCGACATAAGTTTTTTTGACGCCTGCCATAAATTTGTGCTAGCATTTAATGTTAAACATATAATTGATCAAAAGAACAACTCCCCAGCAATCATTCCCTTGTTTTGTGGGATTTTCAACCATGAAATACAAACTAACTTCAAATACAAGACTTTCCCCTTAGCTGACGCACATTTCAGGCCTTTGCACTCACCTGTCACCCTATCTTTGCACCAGCTTGAAGCGCCCTAAGGGTCCCGTTCCTTTGATTTTAATCTATCTGCTTGGAACCACCTGGCTTGTGCCTTGATGTCTGTATGAAAGAAAATGAGGAGAATCAACTTTCGGACGCAATAAACATTCTCAAAACAATCCGACTGCGCCAGTCTGCAGATACTCGACTCCTTGAGCAAGGCCTTAGCGCATTCATTTTTGGTGTGCAGCTTGTTCACCTGCAAGACGCAGACACAGATCTGGGAGCTGTTTCAAACTTCTCTAAATTTCCCGGCAATCCCTCAGGATCATTCTGAACATTTCAGTCAGTTTGATTTGCGCTTCCTTCCGAAAAAAGACCTCACCAATTAACTAGCATATGTATAAGTCCTACGAAGAACCGTGTCAAAAAAACGTTGTTCCGAGACATTCACGCACGAAAGACTCAAAGTCTGATACAAGTCTTTTTGGTTCTGCGTTTAGTTCTATGACTCCGAATCGGTCAATATACAAAAATTGTTCTGACAGGACTGTCTACACCGCCGAGCTGACTTCTCTGGCGCGCGGGTACTGAAGATGATGTTTCAGTCCAAGCATAAGCTGTTTCTAATTTTTCGACACACTGTCTGCTTGGAAGCTTTTGCTGGCCGACATAGCACTCACTCGGTGGTTTTTTTTTTTTTTTTTATCCTTTAAAGTCTACGAACCCTTTTCCTCTGTAAAAACTGTTGATTATAAAAACATTCTTGACCATTCTTGGCCATATTATTTATCATCGCAAATTACTAATTGCCACGCTAACATAACCAAACAGATTTTTAATTCGTTCATACGTCAGATAAATCGCTAAACGCAACGTACAAATATGTGTGAAAAACTGACAAAAGAGCGCAAACAGAATTGCTGGGGCCACTGAACGAAAGAACGAACACATTACAAAAGAAAACACAACGCGTCTCGACCTATTGGGTCTTTCTCCGGCAAAACAAATAACATGTAAAAGAATGAAACGTGTTTGTTTTGTAAATTGTTTATTCCTTCATACGGTGGGCTATGAATTCTCTCTCTCTCTCTCTCTCTCTCTCTCTCTCTCTCTCTCTCTCTCTCTCTCTCTCTCTCTCTTATTCTGATTTCCGCC
>JADBJO010013231.1:43320-53509 GCA_016801955.1 Conus betulinus
ACCCCAAAGCAAGGCAGTGAAGGGTAGAAAGGTAAGACAACGGTGCCCCAAAGCAAGGCAGTGAAGGGTAGAAAGGTAAGACAACGGTGCCCCAAAGCAAGGCAGTGAAGGGTAGAAAGGTAGTAAGACAACGGTGCCCCAAAGCGAAGCAGTGAAGGGTAGAAAGGTAAGACAACGGTGCCCCACAGCAAGACAGTGAAGGGTAGAAAGGTAAGACAACGGTGCCCCACAGCAAGCAGTGAAGGGTAGAAAGGTAAGACAACGGTGCCCCAAAGCAGACAGTGAAGGGTAGAAAGGTAAGACAACGGTGCCCCACAGCAAGACAGTGAAGGGTAGAAAGGTAAGACAACGGTGCCCCACAGCAAGCAGTGAAGGGTAGACAGGTAAGACAACGGTACCCCACAGCAAGGCAGTGAAGAGTAGAAAGGTAAGACAACGGTGCCCCCCACAGCAAGACAGTGAAGAGTAGAAAGGTAAGACAACGGTGCCCCACAGCAAGGCAGTGAAGAGTAGAAAGGTAAGACAACGGTGTTCCAAAACAGGCAGTGAAGGGTAGAAATGTAAGACAACGTTACCCACCCCAAAGCAAGGCAGTGAAGGGTAGAAAGGTAAGACAACGGTGCCCCAAAGCAAGGCAGTGAAGAGTAGACAGGTAAGACAACGGTGCCCCAAAGCAGGCAGTGAAGGGTAGAAAGGTAAGACAACGGTGCCCCAAAGCAGGCAGTGAAGGGTAGAAAGGTAAGACAAAACGGCCCCCAAAGCAGGCAGTTAAGGGTAGAAAGGTAAGACAACGGTGCCCCAAAGCAGGCAGTTAAGGGTAGAAAGGTAAGACAATGGTGTTCCAAAACAGGCAGTTAAGGGTAGAAAGGTAAGACAACGGTGTGCCCCACAGCAGTGCAGTGGAGGGTAGAAAAAGGTAAGACAATGGTGTTCCAAAACAGGCAGTGAAGAGTAGACAGGTAAGACAACGGTACCCCGCAGCAAGGCAGTGAAGAGTAGAAAGGTAAGACAACGGTGCCCCACAGCAAGACAGTGAAGAGTAGAAAGGTAAGACAACGGTGCCCCACAGCAAGGCAGTGAAGAGTAGAAAGGTAAGACAATGGTGTTCCAAAACAGGCAGTGAAGGGTAGAAATGTAAGACAATGTTACCCACCCCAAAGCAAGGCAGTGAAGGGTAGAAAGGTAAGACAACGGTGCCCCAAAGCAAGGCAGTGAAGGGTAGAAAGGTAAGACAATGGTGCCCCAAAGCGAGGCAGTGAAGGGTAGAAAGGAAAGGTAAGACAACGGTGCCCCACAGCAAGACAGTGAAGGGTAGAAAGGTAAGACAACGGTGCCCCACAGCAAGCAGTGAAGGGTAGAAAGGTAGACACAACGGTGCCCGAAAGCAGACAGTGAAGGGTAGAAAGGTAAGACAACGGTGCCCCACAGCAAGACAGTGAAGGGTAGAAAAGGTAAGACAACGGTGCCCCACAGCAAGCAGTGAAGGGTAGAAAGGTAAGACAACGGTGCCCCGAAGCAGGCAGTGAAGGGTAGAAAGGTAAGACAACGGTGCCCCAAAGCAAGGCAGTGAAGGGTAGAAAGGTAAGACAACAGTACCCCAAAGCAAGGCAGTGAAGGGTAGAAAGGTAAGACAACGGTGCCCCACAGCAAGCAGTGAAGGGTAGAAAGGTAAGACAACGGTTCCCCACAGCAAGACAGTGAAGGGTAGAAAGGTAAGACAAACGGTGCCCCAAAGCAGACAGTGAAGGGTAGAAAGGTAAGACAACGGTACCCCAAAGCGAGGCAGTGAAGGGTAGAAAGGTAAGACAACGGTGCCCCACAGCAAGCAGTGAAGGGTAGAAAGGGTAAGACAACGGTGCCCCAAAGCAAGGCAGTGAAGGGTAGAAAGGTAAGACAACGGTACCCCAAAGCAGGCAGTGAAGGGTAGAAAGGTAAGACAACGGTGCCCCACAGCAAGCAGTGAAGGGTAGAAAGGTAAGACAATGGTGCCCCACATCAAGCAGTGAAGGGTAGAAAGGTAAGACAACGGGTGCCCACAGCAAGCAGTGAAGGGTAGAAAGGTAAGACAACGGTGCCCCACAGCAAGCAGTGAAGGGTAGAAAGGTAAGACAACGGGTGCCCAAAGCAAGGCAGTGAAGGGTAGAAAGGTAAGACAACGGTGCTCCAAAAAACAGGCAGTGAAAGAGTAGACAGGTAAGACATCGGTGCCCCAAAGCAGACAGTGAGGGTAGAAAGGTAAGACAACGTTACCCCAAAGCAAGACAGTGAAGGGTAGAAAGGTAAGACAACGTTACCCCAAAGCGAGGCAGTGAAGGGTAGAAAGGTAAGACAACGGTGCCCCAAAGCAAGGCAGTGAAGGGTAGAAAGGTAAGACAACGGTGCCCCACAGCAAGCAGTGAAGGGTAGAAAGGTAAGACAACAGTGCCCCACAGCAAGCAGTGAAGGGTAGAAAGGTAAGACAACGGTGCCCCACAGCAAGCAGTGAAGGGTAGAAAGGTAAGACAATGGTGCCCCAAAGCAGGCAGTGAAGGGTAGAAAGGTAAGACCACAGAGACTACAGTCGATTGTGGTCTGGCATAATCAAGGGGTTCTGTCCAAAATTCGGAACTCAATGATTCACACTGATGTCAATAAAGGATTTATTATAATTTTTTTTATATTTCAACGTTTGTCTCTTCATGCTTCCGTCGCTCCTCCTAACCCCATCTCCATTAACTCATTTTCATAGTGACTGAGAACCCGTTGATCGTCTCTCGCTTTCCCACAATGCATATTTCCGTCGTTTGTTGTTTTACTTATTGTTTTTGTCTGGCCTGAAAAAAAAACCCTAAAACGCCAAGGGTCGTTATTCCAATGCTTGTTATATACATCCCGTGGGTGGCTAGATCATCAGCATGTGTGCGCTAAATGTATGTTATTGGATATGATCTTGTAGAAGGTCGTGAATACGTATATTGGATAAGATAGGTGCTATGACGGTACCTTGTGGAATTCCTAAGTTAATGTCTTCAAAAGAAGAATATACTTTGCCTACTTTTGTGCAGATAGATCTTCCACTTAAGAAACGTTTTATATACTGATACAATAATCCACTTATTCCAATGTTCTTTAACTTGTAAAGCAGACGTGCATGCCAAACACTGTCATACGCTTTTTTTTTATGTCGAAAACGTAGCAAATGTGCTTTTTCGTCGCGCAAATTTGTGTGTGTGTGTGTGTGTGTGTGTGTGTGTGTGTGTGTGTGTGTGTGTGTGTGTGTGTGTTGTAACCTTTACAAGATGATCTATCGTGGATGGTGGATGGTGTCAGCGTGAAGGTTAGCAGAGGCTGTAATTGTTCCACATGGCCCCTTTCAGGCTGAGGGCTTGGATCCGTCTTCCCATTTGTTGCTGTCAAGGATAATGCCATGACGAGAATGTCTTTTCAACTGAAATCATAATCAGAGAAGCCAAGCGCCTTTGTGCATTAATTCCCCCCCCCCCCCCCCTGCACCCCCCTCCTCCCCCACCCTCCTGAAACCTGTGCTGGAGTCGGTTAAGGTGGCTCAGTAGCCTGCAGTTGTCAGTTCCTATTCTGAAAAGGAATTGTCTGCTGGTGCGTCAAGGGCTGGTGGATGGAGTCATCGTGACGGTTAGTAGAGGCACTGGTTGCTGGAGATGGTCCTTATGATGCTAAAGGCCTGGCCCCGTCCCTCCACGGTTGTTGCTGACAAGAATGACGCCATAATGATAATGTCTTTTGAAGTGAAGCCATAATCAGCGATGCATTTGTGCCGTGATTTATCTTCCCCAAACCTGTGTGCCATTGCTGACACACTTCAAGTGCAGCAGGCTGGATCGAATTGACTGTCGGGGTGCTTGCCCCTTAGCTCAGTACAAGGGAGTCTTGGTCTATGAGTACAGGGGTGTGTGAGAGTTTCCTGCCCTGGTTTTGGGGTTCCTACCCTGATTTTGGGATTCCTACCCTGGTTTGGGGATTCCTACCCTGTTTGGGGATTCCTACCCTGCCTATCATGACTTACAGAATTTCATCACTCCTATTTTCTTATCCGAGTGTTCTCTCTGGTGGACGATTCACATTCCAAGGCTAACCGGCATCTCCTTTTTTTTTTTTTTTTTAAATCTTTAATCCTTCAACCTCCAGTTTTTTTTTTTTCACACTGAAAATATTCTTTTAACATTTTTTTCCCCCTTTTTAATAAAAATAGGCTCTCCACCCTCCTCTTTTTAACACTTTTTTTTTTCTGTGTGCATCAGCCAACGAGAAACCACATATCTTGCGCACCAAGCAAGTCTGTATGTAAGCGTCTCCTATCTGGGTTTGAATCCAGTTTCTTCTTCTCTTAGGCAGACCGCCCCCCACAGCTACGGACTGGGCTTTGTCAACCCAGTGCCATTTACCCAGAGGTGGCGAGTTCGGTTCGTGGTCACTGAGGCATGTCCAAATGGTGACGGGGCTGCACGTGCCGCATGCATAGGAACAAAAACCTCTCAACTATCCGAACATAGTTATTCCAGATCTTATATTCGAGGTTCACTCCTGTCGATCAGTAATGTGTGTGTGTGTGTGTGTGTGTGTGTGTGTGTATGCGCGCGCGGACATATGTGATTGGCAGGCGCGACTTATCCCGTGTCTAGACCCACCTCGTGAAAACGGAACGTTTCACCAGGCAAAGGTTGGTCCTGAAGTAGGATGGTTATGCTGGACCAGGGGGACACATGCTGCAGAAGCCATCCCTTTTATTATCTTAAGAGTCCGGTATCGGGATGGGACGGGGGGAAGGGTGGGAGAGAAGAGGGGGTAGGAAGTGTGGCGAGATGAGGGGGGGGGGGGGGGGTAGCCATACCCTTCCAACTAAACGAGAAAGCCTAAAATCGTGACATACGGGACGTAACTACCATCATTCCCACAGGCTGAACTACTCGGTCCAGGAGGACGCAGACGACCTAACGTGCCCTACCTCAGGTTCCAACTTCTGTCTGTCTCTGTTTCAGTCTTGTTACAAGGTGCATTTGGCGACAGAATTGTGTTGAGATGGGGGCGCCAAGTCTCTCTGTCTAGCTGTCTGTCTGGCTCTCTCTGTGCACGAGCGCACGTGGTAATAAATGATCGAATCGATTTTCATTTCCATCCTGCCCCCTTTCCCAATTGTGAATGGGCAATAAGCCTAAAACACAACAAATCATTTGAGTCTTGAGTCTTGAGTCTTGAGTCTCGAATCTCTCTGTCTCTCTCTTGAGCAGATTGTTTATCCCTCACACTCCCGGGCGTGTGTCTAAGAATTCTGGCTAGAGAAGTGGAACTCACAGCTGGATAACAAATTGTTCCAAATCCGTCCAAAACGGAGTTTTTACCATGTTTCCCAAGGTGGCCGTAAAGACGAAACAGTCTTGTGCCGTTTGCGTACAGGCCACTCCTTTTACGCCTATTTTTTATGTTTTGAAAAGTGAAGACAGTCCGTGGTGCATGCCATGTCATGTGCCACTCACAGTGAAGCGTATTCTTTTGGAGTGTTGGAACTTAACATGATGTGAGACATAAACACTTCACGGCAGACCCCATGAGAACTTTGCTCAGAGGTGTCAAACCTGATGTGATTTTTGAATTTCTGACAAATATCAACATTTTTTATTTGAAATAACGATACATTTTTTCTTAACGTAACTTCCATCGTGTTTTAGCAGGTGTATTTTAAGGGTTGTGCGAATTAGGTCTTTTTTTTTTTCTGTTTTTGTTTAAGTTGTGAGTTGACTTCAACGCAGTGACAGCCCCGATATGGCCTTTGCGGTCTGTTGGGTTTTAAGCAGCATTACCTTACCTTACCTAATCCCCACCCTCTCTGTATGTCTGTCTGTCTCTGTCTCTCTCTCTCTTTCTCTCTCTCTTTCTCTCTCAGAGCTCTTGGAAGGTAAAACACATTGCTTGTTTATAAAAGAGGAGGTTTTTGTTGTTGCATGCTAGCCACTGTCGTCTTGTACCTCGGTACCTGGTCAGGACCACGATACGTAGAAATCTTCAGGATCCCTTTCGAAAGGCATCAAGCGGCTAGACATGGTGGGTTAGCGTATTTCGATGACCTGTAAGAATTTTCCTCAGCACCATTAGCAGAGTTTATTCCTAGCCGCAGTTCTTGCTTGCTCGGTGTGTGTGTGTGTGTGTGTGTGTGTGTGTGTGTGTGTGTGTGTGTGTGTGTGTGCGCGCGCATGTGTGTGTGTGTGTCTGTGTCTGTGTGTGCGTGAGAATAAATCATGACTCAAAGGTTGTGTTTTGTTTTGTACTTTAGTTCCGAAGCTGATTTCTTAAGACTCCCTTCAAGGCGAGCTGGGCTATAAACAACAGAAATGAACTGATTGTAATTGTATTGTGAATGTTTTCAACAGAGTGTAGATGCATGTTAAACGTCTGCTCCAACCGGCTGCTACCAAGATCTGAGTTTACCATGGGCTCAGCTGGGAAGACTGGGACCACAGAGTTGAATTTCATCTCTGAAAGTGCGGCTCAAGTTTCCTGACCAACACCGCATGTGTCTGTATCTCTCGAGCCTGTTTCTCCCCTGAGATATATCATGATGAGTAAGCACCGAGTGCAACTGCATACCCGAATGGAAATCCGTACCAACAACTTCATCATCCTGATTATTTATTCAGCTTAGAAAAAAGGAGAAATTGTCTCCGATTCTGTGGCCCTTCATGCCCTGCCCCCATGGTGACTTAAGCTTTGATTGACTCCCCCATGTCCATGTCCTTGGTAAGCTTTTGTCGGGGTGACCGGTATGGCAAATTCATGAGAGCTGTAGCTGGATGGATGTGGTGGCGCTCTCTGAAGAGAGAGCTCACTCGCTCTGTCCCCGTAACTGAACAGTTGACGAGCATTTTCTCTGCGATACAATGAGCTTTGACAATATGATAGTTCACAATTTATTGGAAAGAAAGGTGTCATCCCTGGCACCTTGCGTTTCCCCTTTCTTCCCTACCCTACCACCACTCTACCCTCACCCTGTGCTTACACGGCTGTAAGACATTTGTACACACATACCTTACAGGTGAAACAAAACCGGAGACTGCTGTGTAACACACACACACACACACACACACACACACACACACACACACACACGTAAGCACGCGCGTGCGCGCGCGCGCGTGCACATACACACACACACACACACAACACACACATACACACATAAACACACACACACACACACACACACACACACACACACACACACACACACACACACTTACATACACACACACGCGCGTTTGGAGTGGCTAAGAACTGATGGAGATGAAGAGTGTCACGCACGAACTGGTTACAGGTCGCCTCAGCGACAATTGTGGAGTGTGGCCCGTCCGTTTCTGGGTGGGCAGTGGACATGCAGTGCGTGAATCCTGCCGGGAGTATGCTTACCTGTCAACTTTTGGAGGAGGGAAGAAGGAGAACGCATAGACTCGCTGGAATAGTGGGGTTTTACGTGTGTAAACGCACGCTCGTGAAACTGGAGTTCTTCGATGTGATCGGGGGAATTCCGTGCATATTAGTGCTTTCTTGTGAGTTTCCGAGGTGAATTCGGAGAGTCGTCGTGTGTCTGCAAGTCAGTACGGATTGAGGCTTTATCCGCGAAGGTTGGGTTAGCCTAGTGCTCAAGTTTACTTCTGCTGTTGATGCAGGGGTTCTGGGTATGCCCTCGACCAACTTCTGAAGGTTTGGCTATCTGAGTTTTGACTGTCGGTGTTTCGATGTTCAGTGACGGGGTTCTGCATCTACAGGGTGTTGGCTGTCTGGCAGTGTCCTGGTGACTGAGGGTGTCGTCCAGTGTGTGCCGTTCCTGTTTTGACCCTACCTGAGTTTTTGACTGTCGGTGTTTCGATGTTCACTGACGGTGTGGTGTCGGTAGGCAATGTTTAAGGTAATGTATAGCAGCAGCATTCGGAAATCCTTGTCGAGCTTATGTAATTGGTGATTGTCCTAGCGCTTGATAATTTCCGATAACATTTGAGGAATTATGATTGTGCCAGCTGGGAAATTAGGGTACCCGGGTTCAATTCTATCATTTTGTCTTGCTTGAGATGTGTTTGATGATTCTGTTAAGCATGTTATTAGGTAATAGGCCCTGAACTGTGACTGGTACTGGTAGTCACTAATGGTCGGTTGTTCATTAGAGTAAATATGATTTACAATCTTACTGCATCATTGTGTCCTGGAGACTTCGATGGGGACTGAAGTCGTAGGAATACAATTTGGACGGTATAATCACTGTTAGGAAAGAACGGTTACGATTATTTTCACGGCCATTGATGGACGTGGAAAGTCAATGGAGTCGGTTTAAATTTGTGATGGATAGTTTTCTAGTGAGGGAGAATTTCGGTGTCAAGGTGGCTGAGTGTATAAGTCAAGGCTTAAAATTCCAGTCAGCTGTCGCACTTTGGGTTGTGACGTGTACATCTCAGGACTATGTTTAATGAGTCAATGTGAAATGCTAAAGAAAATGAAAACACTCAGAACCGTTTACTTAAGTGAAACAGCAAACAACGTTATTCTTCTTCTGTGGAGTAAGACATTTCCTTTTTCACAGGTTTCCGGCGAGTTTCCTTACTTTCCCCTGCACAGCGACACCATGAGGGTCGGCCTCTCGGGTTGGGGGGGGTCGTCTTACCTCCACTTCCACTGTCATCCCTGTCCATTCCTCTGCCTGGAGTGGGGACGCACCTGGATCCGGCAGGGTGTGGTCTGGACCGGACGCCGACTCCGTCATCTGCAGTCCCAGTGTTTGCTGTTCCTACTTCTGTCTCCTCTTCGGGGTGGGCAAGCACCTCGAGGGCCTATAAAGGTGTGATGTGCGTTACATCATTCGCGTGAAAACAGGAAGAAAAGAAGAAAAAACCCCCGCTGTGTTCCGTGTGAATCGTGTGGTGGTACAGTTGGTGCCTAGTAGGTAGGGGACCGGACTCTTCGATTCATCACTACTTTATTCCAGCTGCTTCGTTTCAAACGCTTCAGTACAGGTCTCGCGCACGCGCGCGCGCGCGCGTGTGTGTGTGTGTGTGTGTGTGTGTTGTATTTATTTTTTTTTATTTTATTTTTTGGTGGTACATTGATGCGAGGGCGTGGTGCATCATAGACAGACTTTTACGTGGTAATATTGAAAACACTTACGGTATTGCCGTTTTTTTTTTTTTTTGAGGTTTTATTTGTGTGTGTGTCCGCATGTGTCGAGGGTCCGCCAGGGACTTTGAGTGAGATACTTAAAGTGCAAGATTGGGCTTCGGGTCACTTGAACAATTTAAGTGTTTTGAGTGATATTTTGGGGATTGAGTTTGGGTGTACGGCTAGTCTGACACCAGTAAAGAATATTTAGTATAAGGAAAACAGCTTGGGAGAAGGAGGGTGTACGCTGAAGCATCGCGTGGGCATCTCGGGTTCGGTGGAATATCAACCTTGTTTGATATTTCAGCCCGGGATTACCAGGTGATGTAGTATTCACCCTTGTCCCTTCTGGTATTGGTGTGTCAGTGGGCTGAGGTGTGTGTGTGTGTGTGTGTGTGTGTGTGTGTGTGTGTGTGGGGGGGGGGGGGGGGGGTCCTTACACGTGAATGCGCAGCACATGCGTGCACAGGTATGCATAAGGGGCTATGTGTTGATGGACGCGCGCATTGGTGTTACTAGTATAGTTGGATTTCCTTTTTTCGCTTTGTTTCTTTTTTGCGTGTGGGAAAACTGCATGTGTGTGCTGGATGTAAAGATCTGGTGGTTTTTCATCTGCTATTCTGTTGGTGAGACTGCGTGTGTGAATGCAAATAAAGCCTTCTGCTTGTGCACCATATTTCCCTTTGTCTGTGTGTTGTGGCGTTCGTACTCTTAGGTAAAAGGGAGGGGTGGTTATAAAGGGGGGGATATCATACGTATATCCCTGTCTACTGTCTTACACAATGACAAGAGTGAAGACATTTTGGAGTTCCTTTTTAAGAGAACTAAGGACCGGCCGAGCAGATGAATTTGGTAGCACAAACTTGCGTGCAGCCATAGCGGGAATAGAATCAAGATGTATACACACACACACACACACACACACACACACACACACCGCGCGCGCGCGCGCGCGCTTTAACATGTTGCGTATCATTCTCGCAACGCGTTCTAATAATCTGTAATGAGCGAAGGACAGTCGTGAATTGTGAATTGACAA
>JADBJO010013232.1:0-10000 GCA_016801955.1 Conus betulinus
GGAAGATCTCTAGAAATATACTTGGCCGATATTGTGTGAAAAGTAGCAGGGGATTGTTATATGGGCTCACGGATGAGGCACGATGCTTTTAGTTACCCCCGTTACATTCACCACTACTAATGGGTTGTAACGGCCTGTTTTTTTTTTTTGATGGAATATTCTCAGGAAAGTACCCCTCGGCCGAATCTTTCTGAACATTGTAGTATGATCATTACCGTTATAGCCCGTTACTAACGGCTGTACGGGGCCTGTAACAGACTTTTTCTTCTTCATGGAATATCTCAGAGTACTTGGGCGATCTTTGTGAAAATTAGCAGGTATATGTTCATTATGGGTCACGAAATAATGCCCGATATTTTGTTAGTTACTGTTACAGCCGTTACTAACGGCTGTGACGGCCTGTAACGGTTTTTCTTTCTTATGGAATACCTCAGAATGTACTTGGGCGATCTTTCTGAAAAATAGCAGGCATGTTCACTTTTGGGTCAGGAATAATGCCCGATGTTTTAGTTTACCGTTTTACATCCGTTACTAAAGCTGATAACGGCCTGTAACAGTTTTTCTTCTTCATGGAATATCTCAGAAAGTACTCGGCCGATCTTTGTGAAAATTAGCAAGTTTGTTTCTTATGGGTCACGGATGATGCCCGATGTTTTAGCTTACCGTGATAGCCGTTACTGACGGCTGTAACCGCCCCTAATGGTTTTTCTTCTTTATGGAATATCTCAGAAAGTACTTGGTTTGATCTTTGTGAAAATTGGCCGATATGTTGACTATGGGTTATGAATGATGCTCGAACGTTTTAGTTTCCCGTTATATCAGTTACTAACGGCTATAACGGAACATAACGGTTTTTTTTTACTTTATGGAATGTTTCACGAAAGTACTTGGCCGATCTTTCTGAAAAAAACGTAGGTATGTTCATTATGGGGTCACGGATAATGCCCGATGTTTAAGTTTACCGCTATAGCCGTTAGTAATGGCCCATAATGGTTTTCTTTTTATGGATCATCTCAGAACTTTCTTGGCCGATCTTCCTGACAATTTGAAGGTATGTTCATTATAGGTCACAGATGATGGCTGATGTTTACCAGAATAAGCGTTACTAACGGGTTACATCAGCCCAAGACGTTTTTTCCTCTCCATGGAATATTTCACACGTATTCGGGATAAACTGGGAGTACGTTTGTATGCTTTGTAGCTTGTTATTGTATTATGATACTGCAGTTTCTTTGCTTGAGTGACAGGCATTCATTCATTCATGATAAAGTACGCACACACAAAGCAAGGTGAAAGGTCAGGTATGCAAATGACCCTCAAAGTGTTCTTGTGTGTGGATTGCTGCGTCTGCGAGGTATTTATCTTAACACGTTCTCAGCACTGTAATATTATTTCCACGTCTGCTGGCTGCCTACGGGAGAGAGAGAGAGAGAGGAGAGAGAGAGAGGAGAGAGAGAGACCCGAGAGAGAGAGAGAGAGAGAGAGCGAGATAGACAGACAGACAGACAGACAGCCAGGCAGAACAGACAGACAGACAGACAGACAGAACAGACAGGAGAATGGAGAGAGACAGCGTCTAGAACGGAGAAACATAGAAGGCAGAGAATGATGCGTATGCACATGTACAAACATGCTCCCTGTTTTTTCAAGACTAGTCATGATGAGACAGCACACATCCATTGACCAAAGCGGAACCTGACATTGCAACAGTGGTTCCTTCCTTGCAATCATTTTCCTTTTTTATTTCTTCTTCTTCTCTTCTTCTTCTTCTCTTCTTCTTCTTCTCCTCTCTTCCTCATCTCTCCCTCTCTCCAATCTCTCTCTCAACTCTCTGTCTCTTCACCGTACGCTCTCTATCTCTCTAATCCGCCTATTCTCTCTCTCTCTCCTCTCTCTCATCTCTCCTCTCTCTCTCTCTCTCTCTCTGCCACTTCATTTAAAGATCTTTCATGAAAGGCAAATGGGGATGTATCACCCTTTGCCTATCATCATTCTCTTGTTTCACTTATATCTCTCTTCGGCAGACCAAGCTTTGTCATTAACAATCAAGTTTCTACACAAAATGGAACTTACTTGTTCTGTAGTGATCATTTTTTTTCCAGTTCACAGAGGAAAAAAAAGACTTCACTGACCTTTGACTGCAGCAAGAGAACGATGGGTCTGCCTTACTCGTTGATGTCCCAGACAATGGTGCCGACTCTGTGCCGTCAGCTGATATTTAAGCACAGAAAAGACATTTGTTTCCAGCTGGATAGGAACCAGACCTAGCAGGTAGGATCAGATAAAGAGTAGTCCGTATACCCGATAACGAAGCATATGAAATGGACAAGTGGGCCCATGTTTTGTTCCCTGCTGCTACGTACATGGAGAATGTAGTGTGATACATGCTGTCCCTTGATACATAGCTACTGTCAGCAGGACGCAGTAAGACTTCACCAATTATTAATGACGAACGTTCTAATGTAGAGAGAGAGTGGGTTGGGGGTTGGGTGTTGGGGGTAAGGGGTGGGACCCACACACATACACACACACACACACGCACGCACGCACGCAACGCACGCACGCACCACCGCACGCACGCACGCACTGCACGCACACACCACACACACACCACACACACACACACAACACACACACACCACACACACACCACGCACATACACGCAACACACACACCGGGTGGGGGTGGGGGGGGGGGGGTGACTAAGTGACATTGTAAAATACCCTGAAGTATATAAGTCCCTAAAGCTTGTGCAGAAAGAAGGGAGTAATATATATATATATATATATCTATATATTATATATATATATATAATATATATATATATATTATATATATATATATTATATATATATTTTATATATATGTATGTATGTATTTGAATATTCCATTGGGGAAAAAACATGGTACGGTAGGCACTCAAGGTCTGTCCAGCGCGTTGGGCTAATGCGTAGGTTAGAACCTCTCCGCTCAGTCGTAGTCACGAGACCCTCTTCTTCTATTGTCTCAGCTTAGTTGTCAATCCAATTATCCATCAGCTTCAAATACATGCGTAGTGTGGTCTCAATAACATAGCGGATGTGGTGGAGCGTATTTTTCGACTAGTCCCACTCGCAGTATAACGCCTCCTTGATGAAACTGGAAACTGGGGAAAATTTCTGTTGTACCGGAAATTCCATGGCAACACAGGCTCTAGTCTCAGTGAGGTGCCGTGTGAGTTGTTGTTTCTCAGCTGAAATCTCAGCATGCATGAGCAAAGCCACTCATCAGTCTATGTATTGTCTCGTAATGTTCGCAGGAGCAAAACACAAACCAAAGCACAACAAAAACAAAACATCAAGACTTTCTCTATTAGAAAACAAAACCGTTGTGGGGTACCTGACTCATATAGAGTGACATATTTTAGATATTAATGGAAAAGAAGGCCGGCACATAAGATTTCAGTTACCAATGGAAAGACAGAAATCCGCAGGCACATGTCCCAGTTACAAATCCCTGAAGAGTCCAAAGGTAGATAGATACACATGGGTTTTGGCCTCTCAGGGATAAAATAACTTAGAGTATCACCAAACAGACTCTACGCCTAGAGGGCAACATAAGAACCATGCCATAGACATCTACGACCTCCCTCCCCGTCCCCCTCGTCCCCATAACCACCCCCCCCGCCACTTCCCTTCTGCATTTCTTCTCGGTAGGTGCGTCGCGCCGTTTGTATGTAGTGTGTGGGTGTGTGTGTGCTGTTGTGTGTGCCCTCGTGTGTGTGTGTAGGTGTGTGGTGTGTGTTGTGACGTGTGGTGTGTGTGTGTGTGTGCTGTGTGTTTGTGTGTGTGCTGGTGTGTTGTTTGAGGTGTGTTGTTTGTGTGGTGGATGGCAATGTGTGTGTGGTATGAGTGTGTGTGTGTGTGTGGTGTGTTTGTGTGTGTGTGTGTTTGTGTCGCCGCGCGCGCGCAGTGTATGTGTGCATGTTGTGCATGTCCCCCCTGTGTGTTGTACAGGTTTGTGTGTCGTTGGTGTGTGTGTAGCGTGTGTGTGTGTGTGTGTGTGTCGTGTGTGTGTGTGTGTGTGTGTGGTTTTTGAAATAGCACTGGCGTGGACGAGGAGTGGAGGGGTGGGGGGAAGTAATACCATGTGCTAGGGGATGGGCGCAGTGAACGGTTTTCTATCGACGCTCGCGCGTGTGTGTGTGTGTGAGTGAGTGAGTGTGTGTTGGTGCTGGTGTGTGTGCTGTGTGTGTGTGTTTTGTGTTTGCTGTGGTGTGTGTGTGTGTTGTGTGTGTGTGCTTTGTCGCTGTGCGTGGATGTGGTGTGTGTGTGTGTGTGTGTGTGTTGTATGTGTGTTGTGTGTGTGTGTAGTGTGTGTGTGTGCGTTTTATGTGAAGTGTTCATGTGTCTGTGTACCTGAGAGGTGTGTCGACGTGCGTGTGTGTGCTGTGTGTATGTGTTGTGTAGCGAGCGTGTGCACTGTTTGAGTGTGTGTGCTGTGTGTGTGTTTGTGGGTGTGTGGTTGTGTGTGTGTGTGTGTGTGTGTGTGTGTGTGTGATGTGTGTGTGGGATTGTGCATTATAAGAAATATGTTTGTGATTTGAGTGTGTGTGTGTGTGTGTGTGTGTGTGTGTTTGTGTTGTGCGGTGTCGTCGCGTGTGAGTTGTGCATGTGTGTGTGTGTGCGTGTTTTGGTGTGGTCCGCGCCACGTCTCAGACGCCGCCCGCTGGCGCGCGCGCGCGCGCGGTGTGTGTGTGTATGGTGTGTGATGTGTGTGTGAGTGTTTGTCGCTGTCGTGTGTGTGTGCCGTTGTTGTGTGGCGCAGCGCGCGCGAGGTATTGTTATATGTGCATGCGTGTATGTGTATAGGTGTGTGATATGTGTGTGTGCCTGTGGTGTCTGGTGTTGTTGTGGTGTGTGTGTGTTGTTGATGAGTGAGTGAGTGTTTGTGTGTTTGTGTGTGCTGTGTTTGGGTGTGTGTGTGTTGTGCGCGCGTCTGCTGTCTCTGTGTGTGTGTGTTTGTG
Organism: Conus betulinus; assembly: GCA_016801955.1. Lineage (NCBI taxonomy): Eukaryota > Metazoa > Mollusca > Gastropoda > Neogastropoda > Conidae > Conus > Conus betulinus. The sequence continues at coordinate 5,007 of JADBJO010013232.1, forward strand.
TGTACTGTTGTGGTGTGTGTGTGGTGTGCTGTGTGTGTGTGTGTGTGTGGTGGTGTGTGTGATGTTGTGTGTAGTGGTGATTTGGTGATAGCATTTGATGTAGGGGGATGAGGTGGGGGGGGGGGGGGGGTGGGGGGGGGGGGTGGGAGCTGATGGAAGCAATGTGTGGAGGATGGGGCGTGAACGCAAGAATGCATGAAGTGACGTGCGCCTGCTCATGGTGTGGTGTGTGTAGTGTGTGTGTGGTGTGTGTGTGTGTGGTGTGATGTTTGTGTGTGTGGGTGTGTGTGTGTTGTATGTGTGTGTGTGGTGTGTGTGTGCCGTGCTGTGCGTCCATGAGTGGTCTGTGTGCTGCATGTGGTCCTGTGTGTGTGTGCGGTGTGTGGTGCGCTTCTATGTATGTGATGCATGGGTGTTGTGTGAGTGTGTGTTTGGTGCGTGTGTGTGCCTCGTGTATGTGTGTGTGACCGTGTGTGCGCGTGTTGTTAGTGTTGTGTGTGTGTGTGTGGGGTGTGTGTTGTGTAGTTTGTGTGTGTGGTGTGCTGATGTGTGTGTGTGCGCGTGCGTGCGCTGTGTTGTGGTGTGTGTGTGGGTCGCGCGCGCGCGCCGCGTCGTGTAGTGTGTGTGTGTGTGTGTTGTGTTGTGTGTGTGTGTGTGTGGTGGTTTTTGAGGAATAGCATGGGTGTGTGGAATGCATGGGTGACCGGGAGTGGAGGGGTGGGGGGCGGGGGGGGGAGTAGACAAAATGTTAGGGTAGGGGGTGCAGTGAACGTTTTTATGAGCGCGTACGCGCCGCGCTCGCCAGCGAGTGTGTCGCAGATAGCGTGTGTTTGTTGTGTGTGTGTGTGTGTGTGATGTGTGTGTGATGTGTGTGTGTGTGTCGTGGTGTAGTAGTGTGTGTTGTGTATGTGTGTGGGGTGTTGTGTGGTTTGCCTAGTAGTATGTAGGTTAATGGAAGATATGCAGAGATAGAGCGATAGGACCAGACGAGAGAGATCTTTTTTTTTTTTTGTGTTTGTGTTGTGTGTTTTGTGTGTGTCTGTGTGTGTGTCTGGTTTATGTGTGTTTTTTTTTTTTGTGCAGTGTGTTTAGTTTTTTTTGTGTTTGTGTGTTTGTCGTGACCGCCCGATGCGCTCTCTCCACGCTCGCTTGTATTTTTTTTATTCTTTTAATCGTTTGTGTGTTTGTGGTGTGTGTGTGTGTGTTTTTGTGTGTTTGTGTGCGTGCTTAAGTCGCGTGGCGTGCTGCTTGTGTGCAGTGCGCCGCGGCTCCGCGCGATTACGCACACGTTTTATTTTTGGTTTTTTATATGTTCCCCATCCATCTCATCTCATCGCTAGCTTCACTTCACCGAAAAGAGAATAATCCGCAATCCAAATCATCTTGACACCACACGCCCTGACAGACTGACGAGAACTCTTGCACGAAGTGTTGACCAGTTCCGGCTATGAATCAGAGCCTTTTGATATCACCCACACCTGTCTCCTTTGGAACCAGGACCTGCCTCAGTTCAGAGAGCGTACCATTCATCCATCTGTTGACGTTATTGTGTTGACAGGTGTCACCTATTTCTGATTTCATTCGGCTCAGCGCTCGGGGTTACATATCAACAGGACAAACATAACGTGTTTTCCACGGGCTCAGCCCCAGGTGTCGCTGGCAGCACGTGTTTTCATTCATTGTCCGCGAAGTAACAATAATGTAGACAAACCTGTCTGCCCCGGCCAAATGTAGAACGGATAAACAGAAATGTGAAAACCAGCAGCAGCTTTAATGGTATTTCAGATATAACTACTGGTGTATGAAAAAACACAACACTAACACATCAATAGGTTACAACAAACGCACTAGGAAACGCCAGGTGAGTTCAAACCACCCATCTGCAAAAACGTGAAAGTAACAGAATAGTGTGAATCACACACACACAAACCACACCAAACACACAAACACAATAACACGGCTGCACACAAACACACACACACAACCCACACACAAACACATACCAAACACACCACACACCTCACACACACCCCACACACACACACCACACACACCACACACCACCACCATCAACACAACATAGCGCGCACCCACGCTCGCTATTATGCGCACATCGCATGTGATTCCTTTTTTTAAACTTCCAGTGTAGAGTTATAGGCCACGGTCAACATGTGAGAACTGCTATCCTAACGTGACGTGTTAAATTAGGATATGGAATGTGACCAGCGTATTCAAGTTTGTAAATTCGTCAAGCGATGAAATATTCTGTTCACGCAATTATTCTTTTAAAGAGGGGGGGAGGGGGGGGCTCAGCCGGGAAGGACGGGGCAATATTTACTATTCTGGACTCATGCGGTTCGTAATACTTCCGTGGTTTGGCCCATCCCTTTATTTTGATACTTGCTGCTACAATCTTCTCGAATTGATGGATCTTCTACATAACTCTTGCTTCGCTTTGTTTCAGAGAAAGCTGATGGGAGGTCTACGTGGCCATAAACAGTGCCACACCGGCTTCTGAACCCCTCTGAACTCTTTATTTGTTATCATCAACGCTGGGGGGCATTCAAACGACACCCTCACGCGTATTTCTGTCCAATTGTTATATCCGCGCCACACGCACACGCCAAACAGCACAACCGCAACTTACATAACACCACTTAATTGAACCCAATAAGATCAAGTTCGTACGGTGAATGAAGTAGGGAGCATGTGGCTCTTTGGAAATTCTTGGATTTTCATGTTTCATGATGTTTTTAATGCTTATGAGACGTTAAATCGCCAGCAGAACACGAAGCGTCCAACCATTAGGTCTTTCCGTTGCCTGGCGCTGGTTCCAAGTGTCCCACAGTGCATTGGCGTGAAACGAATCGTTATTAGAGTGAAATCATTTTATGCAGACTCGTTGTGTAGCATTCTGTATTCTGCAAGGACAAATAACCTCATATCGCTGAATATATTCTGGTTTTTCCCATCGTTGTTTGGTAACGGCCCGCCTCGTGGTCCCACTACGTTATTTTCTGTTCCTAATTCGCTGTGGCCAACACTGTTCATTTCCGTTTCCGCTGGCATAACCATTTCTTATCCCACATTTTGTGTGTGCTTGTGTGTTGTTGGTATGCTCGCGACAAAGTACTCTTCTCCTCTCTCCTAACGCATGCATGCAGTGGGTTGAGATGCAGACAGAAGACAGTAAGGTATAATAACACACAAGTTATACCGTATGTCCGGATAGTTTTTGGTTTGGTCCGAACAACGCAGAATCTGTATATGTCTAAAACGTGACACACCAGCGCCACAAAGAGCTCCGCTTTAGGCACTTTTGCTCATGCTGGAAAACCGCGATCCCAACCATACTCATCCTTCCCTTTGCGCTAAACTAACGTCTACCGAAAACCACAAACAAACACGTAACATTTTCTTGAGCGAATTTGAAACAGAGACACATCATCGCACTTTTTCCATTCTCTGAGTTTAGCTCTGTCAGGTAATTAATTATGCACTAAAATACCCATAACAGAACCGCTATAAAAGTAACACCTTCAGTCTGTGGGTTTATTGTTGTCGCCCCTCCATGTATAGTCAACACATTTCTCGTTTAGAATGAGCCCATTCGATCCTGTCAGTTACGGACTCATGTTCACATGGAGTGGTTTCGGATCGATACATGAACATCCTCCTTCCCTTGTTGCCGGTACCGCCATGCTATCGGCTCTCTTTGTCGGTTTATTCATTTTTCAACACCCCCACCGTGGTACAGTAGCTAGCGTTGCAGCAACGAGGAACTTGGAGCCCCGCCCACCCGGTTTGAATCCCATCAGACTGGCTTTAATGTTGGTGAAATTTTTTCGACCTCTGCCGGCCCTTTCCTAGCAACGAGTGAAAATCATGGTTATGGTCTGGAATGAGGAGACCTGAAACAACATCATCCCAGCGGATTTCAGAACTAATCCCTGTTGGGTGAGTGCCAGGGGTCTGGAGCTCTGCTACACAGCCAGCAGGACAAACACTGAAGGACCTTCGCTTCACATCTCAGAACGCCAAACCAATTCTCTTCTGACGGGAATTTGACTTATTCCGTCCCATCTCCCTTCAATAGAAATGACAGATAAGCGAATCGAACTGAACACTGGCTTCCCTCTACAATCTAGATCGCACGTAGGACAAAAAAAAAATGTACAGTTTGATGGTGGAGGGCCCCTGCAACATAGAAACGTGGTGTAAATGGTTTGCCTGCTAGTCGCACTGATTTTCCAACACCCTCGCCCCAGTTTGGAAAAAACAAAACAGTTCAGGAGTTTTCATACCGGCGCAGTGAGAAAATAATTTGTCTTCTCCGACAAGCCTTTTGCAGTAACCGGCCCAAGTTTTGGCTTTGAGGTCATCACTTGTCTTCCTACGGCCGCGATCTTTGACATGTTGCCCACTGGTTTTCCTTAGAGATTGACAATATCAGGTCTAAGACTCTCTCTTCTCTCGCGCTCTCCTTCCTCTCAGATCTCTCCTCCGCTCTCTCTCTCACTCTCTCCCCTCTCGATCTCTTCTCTCTCTCTCTCTCTCTCAAGCTGTCAGTTTTGCTGACATTCTTGTCACACTGCGGGAATAGGTTGGTAAATTTAACGATAATGGCCAGCCCTGAGAGGACTGCTTTACTTACCCATAAACCTGGTTCTGTGTTTACTAGTCATATATTCAATCAAAACAATATTTCACAAAGCTATAAACACAATTACACCCCCCCTATCGATCATCTCATCATTTCTTTAAAGAATTTGTAATCAACACTTCACGCAGTCAGCTCTGCATTCCATATTTGCAAACATCATCAAAAATTCTTCTACCTTCGTATCTCATATATCAGCCCATCTCCGAGCTGAAAAATTGGCATCCCGCAACGGCCCCGTGAACAAAGAAAGGCAAACACTTCTTCTCCTAACATAGCAATAACCAAACAAGACAACAGAAACTATATAGACAGGAGCGGCAAATTGGAAAAA
>JADBJO010013232.1:17500-22500 GCA_016801955.1 Conus betulinus
TTTACCGCTGTGGTTTAGTAGTTTCGAACAAAATCTATTTAAATTATCTAAACTTCGAATCACGATGATTGATCGTTATCATTCTTTTCATTGTGGATACCTATATAGTTCCTATCCTCGGCTACAGGCCAAGCTCTAAGCGCTTTATAATCCACACTCTTTTACACAACAGGCTGCCTACCTGGGCAGTGCCGACAGAAGACCTGTCAGCTGGCGCTTCATTCGGGCGTTTCTCGTGTTATCCAATCAATATCGTTTAATATCGTGCACACAATGTCCTTACTTCCTTCATTCTTTCCATTTCTCACGCAGGGTGCATGCTATGTGTAACGTGTCATCTGTACCAGCGGCCAAACTAGCTTTCTCTTCTGAAGGTTGGAGATGGGATTTTACGTGTGAGCAAAATGTAATGTGCGCGTTCACACACGGAACCTTGGTTTATAGTCTCATTCGAAGGACTGTATGGAAAATGGAGTCAGAACCAATGTTGACTCCAATGGAAGAATTCCCCTGTACTTAAACGACCCGGCGGAGATTCGACACCCGCAACCCCAGAATCACAAAGATTACGAGTCCGGCGTTCTACCACTGAGCTATTCCGGCCCCCACTTTTCATCAAAAATTTTATTTGGGATTTGTCTTTTATGTAGGCATGTCTTGCGAAGTATTGTTTTCAGCCTTGTCTTTTGCGTGCAACTATGTCTCCGCTGCATAACTTATACGGTTGAAAAGCTCTTTGTTCAAATTTACTAGGATTGTTTTGAGTCTCATTTTCCATACCCTTGATGGCATTACATCTTCCCCGCTCACTCCGGCTCCACAACAGACAGCCACATCCAGGTTTGCCCTGTCAAACCCTGGCGCGACAAATGACAGGCAGCAATAACACATCAAGTCATCATAGAGTAGCCCGCCGGAGGAGAATCCGCACTGCTGCTGAGTCTCTTTGGTGCTGTTCAGTGGTCCTTTTCTGATTCAGCACACGAAGGGCGCTGCAAATAAAGTCCTTAGGAATGACAAATGTTGCATAGTGGTGAAACCAGTGTAACGTGGACATTCCTCTCCGGCGGATTGTGCCAACATGTCCATCCACCGATAGTCCCCTTGACCCAGCCAATAGTAGCGACTTCTGACTTTAAGTTACCACGGGCATGAACAGAGAGGGGAAATCGATACTGAACTCGCTTCCATAGCAGGGCACGAAGGGTGATAGAACTGTTGTCTGGTGAGGATAGTGAAGCTGATGCTGTGGAATTTCTGTGTGGTTTGAGACACACGATAGGACTCTTCCTTTTGCAAAGTATCTCGGAATCCAGCCAAACCCTTTCAGAAGAGAAGACATATGTACATATATCATGCACCGAAAGGGCGAAAATGGAAATGGAAAACCGATTGACTGACGGATTTGAATGCCGCAGGAAAGGATTAAATGTAGCGCCAGCAGGCAGCTCTCCACTTAGCTCTACCCAGACAGGCAACCCGTTGTTTGAGGTTAAGTGTGGATTCCAAAGCGCTTTGAGCTTGGTCTCCAACCTAGGATAGGCGTTTCATAAGTACTCTTACTACCAATAATAACAGTAGCAACAACAACAACAACACAACCACAACAACACCACCACCAACAACAACTACTACAATAATTATCATCATTATATAGACGTCTAAAAGGGATTTTTGATCAGTCAGTGGTTACATGTAGGTTACTTCATCTTGTTTGTTACAAAATATTGATTCCCAGACACGACGGACAACACTGAGGAGGAGGAGGACAAAAAAATTGGGAATAAATCGGAAATCAGAATGTGTACAATGCTGAGGACAGATGTGTCATGAATGTGAGAATCATCCATGATAATAACACATATTATGTGTGTCAGAGGATCGAATACCAAAGTTTATAGGCAGGTACATATACGTCAGTATTACAGCATTATTGTGTTACTGCTTATGTCTGACCACATTTTATACTCCCAGTTCTTATAGAACAGGGAGTACTTTAGAATGGAAACGAAGAAATGCTCTCTCTCTCTCTCTCTCTCTCTCTCTCTCTCTCTCTCTCTCTCTCTCTCTCTCTCTCTCTCTCTCTCTCTGTGTGTGTGTGTGTGTGTGTGTGTGTGTGATGTGTGTGTGTGTGTGTGTGTGTGTGTGTGTGTGTGTGTGTGTCCATCCGTACGTGGTCAAAATGTTTCCAAACGCGCCAGACAAAACTACCGAACCGATCTTTCTGAAAATTTGTAGGTTTGTTCACTATGGGTCTCGAATAATGCCCGATGTTTTAGTTTACTGTTATAGCCATTACTAACGGCTGTAATGGCCTGTAACGGTTTTTCTTCTGTGTGGAATCTCTGAAAGTGCTTGGCCGATCTTTGTGAAAATTAGCAGGTATGTTCATTATGGGTCACGGATGATGCCCGATGTTTTAGTTTACCCCGTTACAGCCGTTATTAATGTTTGTACGTTGCCTGTAACGGTTTTTTCTTCTTCATGGAATATTTCAGAAAGTACTCGGCCGATCTTTCTGAACATTTGTAGGTATGTTCATTATGGGTCACGAATAATGCCCGATGTTTTAGTTTACCGTTATAGCCGTTACTAACGGCTTTAACGGCCTATAACGTTTTTTTCTTTTTCATGGAATATCTCAGAAAGTACTTGGCCGATCTTTGTGAAAATTAGCAGGTATGTTCATTATTGGTCAGGAATAATGCCCGATGTTTTAGTTTACCTTGGTAGCCGTTACTAACGGCTGTGACGGCCTGTAACCGTTTTCATTCTTCATGGAATATATTCAGAAAGTACTCGGCCGATCTTTGTGAAAATCAGCAGGTATGTTCATTATGTGTCATGGATAATGCCCGATGTTTAGTTACCGTTATAGCCGTTACTAACGGCTGTAACGGCCTATAACGCTTTTTTCTTCTTCATGAATACCTCAGAAAATACTTGGTCGATCTTTGTGAAAATTAGCAGGTATGTTCATTATGGGTCAGGAATAATGCCCGATGTTTTAGTAGTTTAACGTTATAACCGTTACTAACGGCTATACGGCCTGAATCAGTTTTTCTTTCTCATGGAATATCTCAGAAAGTACTTGGCCGATCTTTGTGAACATTAGCAGGTATGTTTTATTGGGTCACGGATGATGCCCGATGTTTTAGCGTACCGTGATAGCCGTTACTGACGGCTGTAACAGCCCCTAATGGTTTTTCTTCTTTATGGAATGTCTCACACAGTACTTGGCTGATCTTTGTGAAAAGTGGCAGATATGTTCACATTGAGTTATGAATGATGCCCGACGTTTTGTTTCCCGTTATATCCGTTACTAACGGTTATAATGGCCCATAACGGTTTTTTCTACTTTATGGAATGTTTCAGAAAGTACTTGGCCGATCTTTCTGAAAAAAAAATGTAGGTATGTTCATTATGGGTCACGGATAGTGCCCGATGTTTAGGTTTACCGTTATAGCTGTTAGTAACGGCTATAACGACCCATAACGTTTTTTTTTCTTCATGGAATATCTCAGAAACCACGTGGCCGATCTTTCTGAGAACTTGTAGGTATGTTTCATTATGGGTCACAGATAATGCCCGATGTTTAAGTTTACCGTTATAGCCGTTAGTAATGGCCCATAATGGTTTCTTTCTTTATGGAGCATCTCAGAACGTTCTTGGCCGATCTTCCTGACAATTTTGAAAGTATGTTCATTATAGGTCACAGATGATGGCTGATGTTTACCAGAATAGCCATTACTAACGGCTACACCAACCCAAATATTTCACGCGTATTCGGGAAAAACTGGGAGTACGTTTGCATGCTTTGCATCTTGTTATTGTATTATGATACTGCAGTTTCTTTGCTTGAGTGACAGGCATTCATTCATTCATGATAAAGTACGCGCACACAAAGCAAGGTGAAAGGTCATGTATGCAAATGAACTCAAGGTGTTCTTGAGTGTGGATTGTTGCGTCTGCGAGGTATTTATCTTAACACGTTCTCAACACTGTAATTATTCCCCACGTCTGTTGGCTGCCTACGAAAGAGAGAGAGAGAGAGAGAGAGAGAGAGAGAGAGAGAGAGAGAGAGAGAGAGAGAGACAGACAGACAGACAGACAGACAGACAGACAGATAGACAGACAGACAGGGAGAATGGAGAGAGACAGCGCTAGGAAAGGAGAAACATAGAGAGGCAGAGAATGATGCGTATGCACATGTACCAACATACTCCCTGTTTTTCAAGAACTAGTCATGATGAGACAGCACACAATCCATTGAACCGAAGCAGACGTAACATTGCACAGTGGTTCTTTCCTTGCAATCATGTTCCTTTTTTTTTCATTCTTCTTCTTCTTCTTCTTCTCTTCTCTCTCTCTCTCTCTCTCTCTCTCTCTCTCTCTCTCTCTCTCTCTCTCTCTCTCTCTCTCTCTCTCTCTCTCTTTCTGCCACTTCAATTTAAGGTCTTCCATGAAAGGCAAATGGGTATGTATCACCCCTTGCCTTTCATCATTTCTTGTTTCACTTACATGTCTCTTCGGCAGACCAAGCTGTGTCATTAACAAATCAAGTTTGTAAAATGGAACTTACTAATTCGTCGTGATCATTATTTCCAGTTCACAAAGGGAAAAAAGACTTCACTGACCTTTGACTGCAGCAGGAGAACGATGGTCTGCCTTACTCGTTGATGTCCCAGACAATGGCGCCGACTCAGTGCCGTCAGCTGATTTTTAAGCACAGAAAAGACATTTGTTTCCAGCTGGATAGGAACCAGACCTAGCAGGTAGGATCAGATAAAGAGGAGTCCGTATACCCGATAACGAAGCATATGAATGGACAAGTGGGCCCATGTTTGTTCCCTGCTGCTACGTACATGGAGAAGTAGTGTGATACAAGCTGTCCTTGATACATAGCAACTGTCAGCAGACGCAGTAAGACTTCACCAGATTATTAATGACGCACGTTCTAATGTAGAGAGAAGGGGGGTGGGGAGTGGTGTGGGGACACA
>JADBJO010013232.1:27500-42500 GCA_016801955.1 Conus betulinus
ACAACAAGACAGTAAACGTAACAGCCAGGAATAAATCAATGAGGATCCCTCTAACACAACGCCGATACCATTACATCAACACAGCAAAGTGTGTGGAGGATGAAATCTGTGTCGTTGACCATTCAGAGTGGCCAGTGTGGACAGCATGAAAAGTGGTCATCAGAGGAGTACTTTCCCCTTCTCCCCACTCTCCACTCCCATCCCTGTTGGTGGTCTTGTCGGTCTGAATGTGTTAAGCCTGAGAACATTCTCATATTGGGACCGGAGTAGAGCGCCGGACTCGTAATATTGGTGATTCTGGGGTTGCGGGTTCGAATCTTCGCCGGGCTGTTGTGGAACAGGTTTTTTTTTTTTTTTCCCCTCGGCGTTAACATTGGTTCTCACTCCATTTCGCATACAGTCCTTCGAATGAGACTATAAACCGAGGTTCCGTGTGTCATCGCACGCATAACGTCTTGCATACACGTAAAATGCCATCACCAACTTTCGGACGAGAGGTCAGTTTGGCGGTTGGAACGTTACACATAGCATACACCCTGCGTGAGAAATGGAAAGGAGGAAGGAAGTAAAGAAGAGTGAACGATATTGAACGATACTGACTGGATGACACGGGAAGCGACTGAATGAAGCGCCAGCTGGCAGCTCTTCAGTCGGCCAGGTAGACTGCCCGTTGTGTAAACGAGCGTGGATCGTAAAGCGCTTACAGCTTGGTCTCTAGCCGGGAATAGGCGCTTTGTGAGTCATAATAATAAAAATAATAAAATATATATATATATATATATATATATATATATATATATATATATATATATATATCAAGAATACTGCTAAAAACGCCTAATAAAATTCTCAAAGTGCTCAACCCTCTGGGGAGCAACATCTGTTAAAAATAGGATGATATGATGATATGACATGTGTCAACGTGTGTCCATCTATTCCTGAGAGCGTGATTCGTTTTGTCCACTTAAAAATCATTCCAGTGAGAGAACGCCTTTCTTTTCCTTTTCTCGACGTAGACGTTGGTATTTCGTCGATCTACAGAAATATGTATTCTTGCGAAACTCCATTTTTATGTCGTTTTCATGGAAAACGATACTCATAGGATGGGTTTTGAGTCACTTTCAAATTGAAAAGTAAGTTTGTAACGTTCGTCGAAAGCGAACGAAATCAGACATGATTTGGAATATCTTTTAAGACATGTTACTCAGGGCCTTAAGCTCGTTTAGATCAATTAAAAGTTTTTAACAGACGGCCGAAAGTTCGATTGTCTGATTTGGATATTTTTTTTATTTGAGTGGTGGGATTTGCAAAAAAAAAAAAAAAAAAAACCGCAAGGTTTCTTAGCTTTTTTAAATGACCATGCTGCTGAGATGATTGTGCGTGCGCACGCTCACTCGCGCGCGCGCGTTTGTGTGTGTGTGTGTGTGTGTGTGTGTGTGTGTGTGTGTGTGTGTGTGTGTGTGTGTGTGCATGTGTGTGTGTGCATGTGTGAGTGCATGTGCGTGCATGTGTGTGGGGGGGGGGGGGGGGGGGGGGGGGCTTGTACTTCTGGTATACATGAATGCATCATCTTAAACCTGGATATTTGTTCATATTTTAATATTTAGAGAGAAAGCATTCAAGATTTTTGTTCAGCTGGATCGTATACTTGTCGTGATATTGAGCTTTTTGTGGGGAGAAAATTAGCTGTCAAGAGATTACAGCAGTTTCAGTAAAATCGTGCTTCTTTAAGGAGAGAGAGAGAGAGAGAGAGAGAGAGAGAGAGAGAGAGAGAGAGAGAGAGAGAGAGAGAGAGAGAGCGTAAGCCGTCTGAATGGGGTACATTTTGGATTCATAGTTTCACTATTTAATTTCAATGGATTTTGAAAGATGAGGTGCATATAATTCGTAAAAGTGTGTGTGTGTTTTTTCTGCCGATTTTGATATGTTGTCACTTGATACAAAGTATCTCCTCCTGTTGTCATGGTTATCACTTTCACTGGGAAGAAACAAATAAAGAAAGAATAAAGACTATACCATTTTATGAAGATACGGAGAGAGAGAGAGAGAGAGAGAGAGAGAGAGAGAGAGAGAGAGAGAGAGAGAGAGAGAGAGAATGCGAATGATGATTTATTCGGATGGACGCCATAGCCCATACTGAAGGGGTGACACCCGTAATATACAACATACAAGAAGAATACTCAGTAAGAAAATGGAAAGAAAAAGCTATTACACGTATATGCACCACGCAAACTGTTCTGAATAGACTGTTCGTATTCGCTTTTGAGCTTCATATATGTACATAGCAAAATCGAAGAGATCACCTTCATTTCTTGTTGCTAAGAATAAGTTGACTATGAAACTACATGGGTCACAATAATACTTAGTCTTAATAAATTTAACTCTAAGGTCGCTGTGTGCGGGACAGCAAAGTAAAAAATGTATTTCATCTTCCTTTGCCTGATTACGCAAGCGACACATCAATTCCTTATTTTTTTTTTTTTAGAGCACCGTATCTAAACCGATGGCAAACAATGTCAGAGACACCAAATCTACACTTACTCAATGCACTCTCAGCATACCTTTTTTCTTCTTTTCAATGTATGGTTCAGCCATATGTGTTGTTTGAAAGAGTCTGTATTATTGTGCAATCTGTCGCGCTGCTATAGTTATGGTCATGCCAGTCTTGCTATCTGCGATCGATCATTCTTTGTTTAAAACATATTTTTTTTTTTTTAATTCCGATATACTTTCAAACACCTGGTTGTCCCAAACATAAGCAAAACCATAAGAATTTAAGCACTGACAAATATTGATAGCGAATGTCTTTTTGCCATTACCATCCAACTGTCGCAGCATCTTATAAGCTTTAAATAGTATCTTGCTGTATGCCATTCTGGTTTATTTTAAAGCCAAAATTTAATACATCTAAAAGGAGAATTAATACAAACTGGATACCTTCCGAGTTCACCGTAAACTAAATCATTTGGTGTTCAATTGTCTACATTCCAAAATCATTTCATTACATACAAATGAACATTCTCCAGTTCGGCATTTTTTCTCGAGAGCCCAAATTTCAGTTCCATACTGTAAGATTGGCTGCACCTGAGAATCGAATAACTTCGAAAAAAAAACAGGACATGCGCTACTATTCAATTTATGTAATATATGATGAATAACTGTGACTGCTGTCTTTGCCCTATTTGCTAAATCTTGACACCCAAAAGTGAAATTTCATCTGGTAGTAAAATAAAATCCAAGATTTTTGTATGCGTTGACTACACCAACGAATATAACCCTGTAGGTCCGTTTTTCATTACGTGCCAAATATCCACCTTTACGAAACACAATGATATTGGTCTTATTCATATTTGCTTTTAATTCTAAATTAGTCGCAGCTGTATGCAAGCTGTTCAATTGCCTTTGAAGACCAACAACAGTTGTAGACAGTAAAATAATGTCGTCAGCAAAAACGTAATACAAACAGTTCCAAGAGATTAAAAAGTAACACCATGTCGCCCATTTTGGATAATCTCCAAGGCCAATTCATTTATGAACAGAGAGAATAAAAACATCCCCTTTGCTGAGAGAGAGAGAGAGAGAGAGAGAGAGAGAGAGAGAGAGAGAGAGAGAGAGAGAAGGAGTGGTGTAAGGTACGATAGTGATGGGGCAAAGTGAGAGAAAACACTGACATTATTGAATGACTGTACATTAACCGAGATATTTATTAGAAATGTCGTAACAGAAGTGTACGTAACGGCCCAATTTTAAAATAAAAAAAGAACGAAAGAAAAACAAAGTACGGAGAAATAACATCTTGTACAGAATCATAGTGGTGCATGCATGTCGTACGACACATTTCAGAGAGAGAGAGAGAGAGAGAGAGAGAGAGAGAGAGAGAGAGAGATACAGGAGAAAGAGGCAGAGAGATGAGTGTATACATGTACAAACATACTCCCTGCTCTTCAGGAAGTAGAGAGAGAGAGAGAGAGAGAGAGAGAGAGAGAGAGAGAGAGATACAGGCAGAGAATGATGAGTGTATACATGTACAAACATACTCCCTGCTCTTCAGGAAGGAGAGAGAGAGAGAGAGAGAAGAGAGAGAGAGAGAGAGAGAGAGAGAGAGAGACATATACAGGCAGAGAATGATGAGTGTATACATGTACAAACATACTCCCTGCTTTTCAGGAAGTAGAGACAGACAGACAGACAGACAGACAGCCAGCCAGACTGATAGACGGACACAGACAGAGAGCGAGAGAGAGGGAGAGAGAGAGAGAGAGAGAGAGAGAGAGAGAGAGAGAGAGAGAGAGAGAGAGAAGAGAGCCAGACGCTTAGAGAGAGAGAGAGAGAGAGAGAGAGAGAGAGAGAGAGAGAGAGAGAGAGAGAGAGAGATGGAAATGGACAGAGAAGCGTAGGCCATGAAACCCTACTGACTGGCAGACGGCGAGGTGGAGACGGCAGAGGTTGGAGAACGTGATGGATTCTGATCTACATACGCAGGACACCACCTACTAAGCCCCCTACTGACGACAATAATTGCTTAGTCGCGGAGCCGGCGTGAGTGAGCTCTCCCTCCGGAGGGCGCCACCACGTCCGTCCAACGACAGCCCCCATGGACTCGCCGATACCGGTGACCCCGACGAACCAAACCAAGGCCACAGACGTGGAGAAGACATCGAAACTGAGGTCACCATGAGAGCAGGGCATGAAGGGCCACAGAATTTGAGACTTTTTTTTTATGCTGATCGATGAGAATGAGGATGATTAAGATGATGCTACGGATTTCCATTTCGGTCTGAGACTACATGACAGGGCTGTACTCTACGCTTCCTTTCATAATATATCCTGGCGTCAACCAGGCCGAGAGATACAGACACCTGCAGTGTTGGTCAGGAAATTTGAGCAACACTCTCAGAAACGCATCCATTAAGTGGATGAAACTCGACTGTGTGGTCCCAGTCTTCCCACTGAGTCCGCAGCAAACTCAACTCTGGGTAGGAGCCGTCGGGGCAGAAAAACCCACATGACTTCTGATGGGATTCGAACCCACGACCTCCCAGCCGGGCCACTTCGCCACGGCGGCTGGTACTGTGGTATACTTTGTATAGTCTACACTACAGGCAGATAGGCAAACAAACACACGCACACACGCATGTTCGCACACACACACACACACACACACACACACACACACACACACACATACACACACACACACACACACAACACACACACCACACACACACACACACACACACACACCACACACACACCACACACACACACACACACGCATGTGGTCTGTCTATCTGTCTGTCTGTCTCTCTCTCTCTCTCTCTCTCTCTCTCTCTCTCTCTCTCTCTTCTCTCTCTCTCTCTCTCTCTCTCTCTCTCTCTCTCTCTCTCTTTCTCTCTCTCTCTCTGTATGTATGTGTTACGCTGTCACTCTGCCACACACACACACACACACACACACACACACACACACACACACACACACACACACACCACACACACCACACACCACACACACACACACATCTGGTCAGTCTCTCATCCTCTCCCACAAATTCAGCCTCTATTCTCTTCATGCAATTCTTCAGGCACTGACTTGCAGATTTCAATGTCTCCCATACACTTGTTGGGCACAGTTTTCTGGAAAGTCACACAGTAGGGATCATATTCCTCAGTGTCGTCACACTCTATCCCTGTCCATGCCCTGACATGCACTGAAAACATGACAAAAAGCTGAGTGAGAGACAGACAGGCAGGCAGACAGACAGACAGACAGACACAGATAGAGAGAGACAAGACAAGACAAGACAAGACAAGACAAAAAAAATTTCATTCGTAAGGCCATTGCCCCTTAGACGGGGGATATACACGGCAAAACGTTGCACGATATAGTTCCAGAAAATAATAGAAACAACTGAAGCTAATAGTTTCTTCGTTTAAGGTATCTATACAAACACACGCAGCAAGTTTTTCACTATTTCGTCATTTGTCGATGTCATCAACATGATCAATTTGAATACGAACTCAGAATCAAAACTTACTTGGAGAATATTTCGACAGGGTCGCCCTGTCTTCAGCCCACTGTGCTTGTGTGGCAGCGAGGCCTGGTGGGGCGAAGGGCATGAAAAATCTAAAACAGAATATATACCATACATCATGTAAGCAAAAAAAATATTGACGCCAGTGTTACAAAATGTAAAATGTGCACTTTCATAACGGAAAGGAAAAGTATTTGAAAAATGGAAGAATGCCAAACACGAAATGCGGAAGTGAAAAGGTATATATTATGAAACATTAATGCAGTAAAACTATACAGAAAAAACAAGGCTGTACTTACGTTAAAGACAGTCTGACGTTTAGGTCTCGTGGTTTTGTTTGTTTGTGTTGTTTGTCTGTTTTGTTTTTCGGTTGGTTGTTTTTTGTTGTTTGTTTTTTGTTTTCTTGCTTGTTTTTTTTTTTTTTTTTTCCCTTCTCCTCAATTTTGCGAACTTTTCTTTGCTTTTTTTGTTTTTACATCACAGTCGTTCTTTTTTGCCCTATGACTTTAACTTTTAAATTTGAATGAAATTCTTTCAAGTTTGAAGCATAGTGAGTATAACCTTTCTTGCGACAGTGCCCTCCTTATTGATCTTGCACGCAGGGGTACCCGGCGAATTAGCATTTTTAGGCCTGGCTTTTGAGTTCGTCTGCCTCTCCACCAGACGACTGCAAATACGCTGAACAACTCTGTATCACATTTACAAGGCATTTTTTTTTTCTACCTCATCTTCCATGTCTTGGATGGAACTACTCCCACGTGTTCATTCCTGCTCTCCAATGGACAACTACGCCCAGGTTAATTCTGTCACAGTCTGGCACCGTATTCTATAGGCAGCATGAAACATCTGTTTCCAGATTTGAAGGAAATCAATGAGGCATCGTCGGCTGAACGATCACCTGATTTCCATCACACACCCTTCTTGCCTATTTCATTTGTTTCAAGCTCGTTAATTTCTGTTGCTGATATCAAATCAAAGTCTTTCTATTGTTATTCTCACTGCATCATTACCGTAATTGTTTTCATGTTTCTTAACACAAAGTAAGACAATTTGTGTAGTTCTTTTTTTTTTTCTAAAGTAACTTCAAAATCATTCACTAGCTTCTTTTTTATGTTGTTCAGTTGAATTTGTCGGTTCGTGATCAAGAGAGAGAGAGAGAGAGAGAGAGAGAGAGAGAGAGAGAGTGTGTGTGTGTGTGTGTGTGTGTGTGTGTGTGTGTGTGTGTGTGTTCTATGCAATCACGCACAAAAACACATCTCTGTTCTTCGTGATTCAGTCAAAATCAGACCACCACACACACTCCTTTAAATGATCGTTATAAGATCCAGCATAATGCGACATTAAACATCCTTTGAACCGTGCCTCTCTCTCTCTCTCTCTCTCTCTCTCTCTCTCTCTCTCTCTCTCTCTCTCTCTCTCTCTCTCTCTCTCTCTCTCTCTCTCTCTCTCTCTCGTCTCTCGTTACTTCGGTTCGTCGTCGTCTTCCCAGCTTTCTAGTGCACACCACCGAAAGAGCCATGTTCGTTCCCTTGAAACTGACTGACCGTCGCCTGCAGCAGGAGGTCTGCCTGTCACGTTGATGTTCCAGTCAATAGCGCGGACGCAGTACCAGCCAACAGCTGATATTTAAGCACTGAAAACACATTTGTGATCCCGGAGACCTGGCAGCTAGGATCAGATAAACACGGAGTCAATAAACACGATGATAACGAAGCTGGCGAAGTGGACACGTGGACCCATGTTGGACCGTATTTTGTTCAAACAGGAGCAGTGGATATTGCAAACGGTCGTTGATGCATCGCAACCGTCAGCAGAAACAAAAAACATCACACCTGATATCTTGAGTTATGTGAATGACATGGCGTTTATGTTTGATCACGTACTAATGGAGTGGATAATGACCACACAGAGAGAGAGAGAGAGAGAGAGAGAGAGAGAGAGAGAGAGAGAGAGAGAGACAGAGAGAGACAGAGACAGACAGAGACAGACAGACAGACAGGCAGACAGACAAACAGGCAGACAGAGAGAGACAGAACTAGGAACGCAGAATACTTTATTTGACAGGCCACATGCCCATATCAAAGTGAGTGGATAAGGTCAAAATAAATCGGTACAAGCCACTCCTAACGAAAACTGAGCTGCATGGTGTTCAAAGTTAACAAAGAAGACATTCATGTAGCAACTGCAGCATTAAATTACGCCGTTCCTAACAGCCATTGCTCTATAAATGAAATTCCCAACACTCGTAATAGTAGTCTCAATAGAACAGGCCAGCAACATGGACATTTTGAATAGAGAAGGGTGTTTGTAATATTTAGCTGGAATCAACTCAAGGCGCAACTTCTCGTACAAAGGACAAACGAGTAGAAAATGAAGCTCAGTTTCCGGTGCTTTCTTCCATTGAGGGCAGAAAATGTCATGGTTTCTATTGCGGTTAGTATATCGTAAAAAGTGGCATCGTAAAGGCGACATTCCTAACCGAAACCTTGAAAGTAACCTGCGGATGTTAACATGTTTAATTACACAGAGGTAGGGACTTCGAACAAGAGACTGGTTATATGACCGATAAACATCGTACAACTCATGGCGATTCAATAGCTGAATGCCAGTCTTGGATGTAACAATCACTTAAACGTTTCTTGAATTCTACAATAAAAGCTTTCACATTTACCAACACTTTGCATTTCCCATACAATTCCAAACCCGAATCTATAAAGAACATAGCAAACATTACTCGTCCAATAATATAATTTTGATTCTGCAGCTGCAGCACATATCATAGACTTTCTTCGGGAGTCTGTTATTATCCATACAAGCAACACGAAGCAAAAACCGGATGCATTTTGCATAAGTATTAACATAAAGAGGGTATCTTCCAGATTCGCAGTACACTAAGTGCCTAGGAGCTTTTGGACTTACACCACGAAATCTTTTAATAGCAGCTAAGTGCACCCTTTCGATTTGTTCCTGGTTAGATGACAGTCTCCAGATGTCTGCTCCATAAGTTGTATTTGGCAATCAAAAAGCCTAAAGAAAATACAACGAGAAAGTTCACCTATTGACCATAGCATTCTGTTGATGTTATTAAATCCTGTCTTTGCTCTGTTTGCTACGTCACACATAGTTGGTTGGAAAGATAATCTTGTAGTCAGTATTATACCAAGATAGTTATACATGTTAACAGTGGAAAGCTGAGCATCACCAAAAGTCCAATTTTCATTCGAAGCAAGGTAACCCCCACTTGTGAATCTGGACAAGTCAAATATATTGTCGAATTCAGAGAGAGAGACAGAGAGAGACAGAGAGAGACAGAGAGCATACACACACGCGCGCGCGCGCACGCATGCACGCGCGCACGCACGCACACACACACACACACGCGCGCGAGCGCGAGAGCGCAAAGGCACCCTATCTCTCTCTCTCTCTCTCTCTCTCTCTCTCTCTCTCTCTCTCTCTCTCTCTCTCTCTCTCTCTCTCTCTCTCTCTCACACACACACACACACACACACACACACACACACACACACACACACACACACACACACACACACACACACACGCACGCACGCACGCACGCACACACAATACTCGAGCGAGAAAGATAAACAAGTCGATACCCTGATGGAAAAGTTCAGCAAGAGTTCCTGCAACAAATGAAAATGGGAATGATCCATTAGAGAATTTCTAGGCTATTAGCAATTCAATCAAAGCAAAGTCCTATATTTTCAGTGAGTGGTTTCTAAACGGGTTGTTCCTCCAAAGATGAAGTCCGTGTGTATACACACTGGCGAACATTAGTTATATCACCTTGTTAGTTACTCATCAGACATTGTGGTGTCCGCTGAAAACAAATGCAAAAAAAACAAACAAAACAAACAAGTAAGCAAACAGAAACGCGCAAACGCAAAAAGGCAGCTAGACAAATACCTCTCATGGCCGAGGAATGTGTTTATAGAAGGACACATATGGACTTAGTGAATAGAAAGAGAAGGAAAGGATGTACATACTATTGAAACACAAACTTTATAAGAATCGGAACGTAAGAGGTGGGTATGGTACTTGAGGTTAATAATCCCGAGTATCAAAAAGCAAACAAACAAACAAAGCCAAACAAGCAAACCCCCCCCCCCCCCCAACCCCCCCCCCCCCCCCCCCTCCCAGATGAAACACTTAGAGAAGGTATATCACACCACCAGACCTCTCTCTTAAACCCGCCCTCCACCATCACCACCCCTCCCCCTCCACCCTCCATCCCATGCCTTTCTGTCTATCTTTGTTGTTATCTTTGTCTGTCTTTGTCTTCTTCTTGCTGTGAATGTATGCGCTTTTGTGAGCGGGCAGGCGCGCGCGCGCGCGCGCGCGCGCGCGCGCGCGTGTGTGTGTGTGTGTGTGTGTGTGTGTGTGTGTGTGTGTGTGTGTGTGTGTGTGTGTGTGTGTGCGTGTGTGTGCGTGCGTGCGTGCGTGCATCCGTGCGTGTGTGTGTGTGTGTGTGTGTGTGTGTGTGTGTGTGTGTGTGTGTGTGTGTGCGTGTGTGTGTGTGTGCGCGCGCATATGTGTGTGTGTGTGTGTGTGTGTGTGTGTGTGTGTGTGTGTGTGTGTGTGTGTGTGTGTGTGAACATGCGTGGTGGCGTACATTTGTCTTTTCCCAATCATCTCCACTTATCATACACAGAGAGCTCCGCTTTAAGAAATCCTAAACGCCTGTATTAAACGGTTGCTATGGATCGCGACAGTTGACATCAATTGTTCTTTGTTTAACACGATGTGTCTGCAAAAATGATGCAGTGTGTTCAACACCTCTGTGTTTACTGATGTCGCCTTCGTCTGATCCTGGCTGTCAGTTCTGCTTTAATCTGCAAGAGGTAACGAATGTATATCCCGTGCTTAAATATCAGCAGGCGGCACTGAGTCGGCACCATTGTCTGGGACATCAACGAGTAAGGCAGACCATCGTTCTCCTTCTGCAGCCAAAGGTCAGTGACTTCTCTCTTATTCATGTTTGTGATCCGCGAATGATGACTAAAAGTAATAGAGAGTTGACTATGTTCAGTTTACCCTTTACAAACTTACCTCTTTAAGTGGCGTGGACTACGGACTTAGTGAATTGTACCAGGAAAGAGGTAGGGACACGCATATTTCTTAAATGAAAGATGGACAAATGTAGCAGCAAAGCAGAGAGAGAGAGAGAGAGAGAGAGAGAGAGAGAGAGAGAGAGAGAGAGAGAGAGAGAGAGAGAGATGAATATGGCTCCAAGGACAAGAGCACCATTTAATCAAACCATTCCCTAAACGAACTGTCATTTAATGATTTTTTTAATCTCTCTCTCTCTCTCTCTCTCTCTCTCTCTCTCTCTCTCTCTCTCTCCTCTCTCTCTCTCTCTCTCTCTCTCTCTCTCTCGTTCCCGTAGGTGTACAGGCATTACTCGCATCTATGCATATCTCTTCACACACGGACACACACACACACATACATACACACACGCGCGCGCGCGCGCGCGCGTGCGTGCGCACACACTTCTTTTCTACCACTTCTAATTACTGTTCAACATATTATTGCTAGGTCAATCAGTTGGAAATTACATCTCTTACTAAGATCCAAGTAAAGGCTGTCCTGCACAATTCTTAGCTGCTGAGAAATGTTTGGCTTATTTAACAGTTGAGCTGGCCACTCTGACTGTTGACACTTGTTGATCTCCCTTGCATCCTTGAATGGATCCTCAAGCATAGGCTCAAAGATTTACCCTGAAATTCCATACAAGATTTCAGTTTTTCAGGAACTTATTTCTTCACCACACTTTCTGTACCTTTTACTTCTCCCCTTCACTGGCTGTTTTAAAATGCTGTTGGATTCCGTTTTTGAACCCTTGGTGATGAAAATACCATGGAATTGTAGACTATGGTTTTATCTTTATATTATGCCAAGAGGCCAACATCGCAAAGAGCGGTGCGAGTTAACGACGAGCGCATCGGACGCAAAGTCTCGGAATACACAGCAAACTTTTTTGTTTTCACGAATGGACTACTGCTCGTCAAAGAAGATGTATTCATATCATATTTCCTTGGTTTTTCATTCTTAATTACGGTATCCCTCGCTATTTTCCCCCTTTTCTCCTAAGTATCTTTTTGCTAAGTCATTACATTAATAGCACAGCAAGAAAGGATTGTTAGCTAGCACGTGCGTATCCCACTAGAATATTTTGTTCATATATATATTTGTATATATACTCGTCGTCAGACTTATAAACGAAAAGGCGTGATTGGTAGAGAAGACAGTGGTGTAAAAGGACAACTAAAATGTCGTAACTAGTCTACAGAGAGTACTGCGGAGAATGTGACATTCGAGTAAAAGAAATAAAAGCAAAATGAAAAAACCAGGGAAACATGCATATGCAAAGCCTTTCACTAGCATACGGAGACCATTGGAATCGATCTTGAACACAGAACCATTCATTTCGCCCGGAGCAGGGCCCTTTCGTCCGCTGGATGGGACTCATTATGTATGAGTGTGTGTGAAACTGTCTATCTGTCTGCGTGAGTGTGTGTGTCCGGGGTGTGTGTGTGTTTCAAGTCGAAATTTCATTTGAGAGATGATATATTGATAAGCAGTGTCTGCTTTTTTTTCATCAAGCCATCTGCAAAACTGAAAAAAAATGAATAGAGTGAAAACGGAAAAACGGAAAAACATAATAAGAAATCGCGTCTCAACAAAGAAACTAAGGTGCAATATCTGCACCATGAAACACAGACGAGAAATTTGGCTTGAAATTCACCCTTATAGTTCCATAACTCACTCTTATGTACGTGGCAAAGCATTGTATACCATACATACGCATACATATACATAGACATATATATATATATATATATATATACATACATACATACACACGCACGCACGCACGCACTCACACACACACACACACACACACACCACACACACACACACACATGCACATATGTATACGCACACATGCACATGCATAAACACATCGGGAGCCGGAATAGCTCAGTTGGTAGAGCGCCTGACTCGTAATCTTGGTGATCCTGGGGTTGCGGGTTCGAATCTCCGCTGGGGCGTTTTCGGTACAGGGGGATTTTTTCCCTCGGAGTTAACATTGGTTCTGACTCCATTTCCCATACAGTCCTTCGAATGAGACTATAAACCGAGGTTCCGTGTGTGAACGCACGCATAATATCTTGCACACACGTAAAATCCCATCACCAACTTTCGGAAGAGAAGGCCAGTTTGGCCGTTGGTATGGATGACACGTTACACATAGCATGCACCTGCGTGAGAAATGGAAAGAATGAAGGAAGTAAGGAAACTGAGTGAACGATATTGAACGATATTGACTGGATGACACGGGAAACGACTGAATGAAGCGCCATCTGGCAGCTCTTCAGTCGGCACTACCCAGGTAGGGCAGCCCGTTGTGTAAACGAGTGTTGATTGTAAAGCGCTTAGAGCTTGGGCTCTAGCCGAGAATAGGCGCTATATAAGTATTCATTATTATTAAACACACACAAACGTGTGTGTGTGTGTGTGTGTGTGTGCGTGCGTGCGTGCGTGCGTGCGTGCGTGTGTGTGTGTGTGTGTGCGCGCGCGAGCGCGTGTGTGTATTTTGCGTGCGTGTGTGTGGTGTGTGTGTGTGTGTGTGTGTGTGTGCGCGCGCGCTCGCGCGTACGTATGTGTATGTATCCGTGCGTGTCCGTGCACGCGCGGGTGTGTGTGTGTGTGTGTGTGTGTGTGTGTGTGTGTGTGTGTGTGTGTGTGTGTGAAATATATTGTGTATAGGCAGCTTTTATTTCGTGATCACTTTTACATTTTGTTTTTATCTAGCTTTATTTCAACCATTTCATACAGACTTTGTACTCCTCTACAGATTTCACAATGAAGATCGTGGCCTGTGTTTTCCTCACTGTGCTGGCACTGGGTAAGTGCAGAAAGGATGAGAATCTCTCTCTGCCTCTGTGGCTCACGTCTTTGACCAAGAAGACATGCTCTTCAAAGGTGTGTCAGAGTCTAATTCTTCCTATTGACACGTAGTCTTGTTTGGTCTACCAATAACCATCTGGAATCATTATTGTTGTGTGTCTGCCTCTGTATCTGTCAGTCTATCTATTGGTCTTCCGATTACACACACACACACACACACACACACACACACACACACACACACGCACACACGCACACACGCACGCAGGCACACACGCGCGCACGCACGCACGCACGCACGCACTCACACACACACACACACACACACACACACACACACACACACACACACACACACACACACACCACACAAAACACTCGCGCGCACACACACGCACACATACATACACACACACACACACACACACACACACACACACACACACACACACACACACACACACACACACACACATTTAGATCTTATCTCTACTCAGTTACATTTGTTTTGATTAAATGGAAGAGGGATAAAGGGGGGGGGGGGGGGTCATATTCTATCATTAACGTATTAATACACTCAATCACTTACATGCTTCATTCACTCACACATAGAACTGTCTGAATCACTGTAGTGGCAGGACATTAAACCGACAACACACACACACACACACACACACACACACACACACACACACACACACACACACACACTACTATACTGATTTTATTGTGGCTCCATGACTGATGATTATACTCTCTCTCTCTCCTCTCTCTCTCTCTCTCTCTCTCTCTCTCTCTCTCTCTCTCTCTCTCTCTCTCTCTCTCTCTCTCTCTCTCTCTTCTCTCTGTCTTGATGTCACATTTTTCAGTGCACGGCAGTGACTGGACAGAGGAGAAGTGCAACAGGGGTTGCCCCAGGAACTATGAAGCCCACTGTCTGACGTTCCAGAAGACTGTGCCCAACAAGTGTGCGGGAGACATTGAAAGCTGCAAGTCAGTGTCTGGAACCGTCTGGGGACTGGCATGAAGAG
>JADBJO010013232.1:52500-53505 GCA_016801955.1 Conus betulinus
CAGACAGGACAGACAGACAGACAGACGGACAGACAGACAGACAGACAGACAGACAGACAGACCAGACAGACAGACGGACGGACGGACAGACAGACAGACAGAAGACAGACAGACAGAAAGAACAACTCAGACAAAACCTTTGCGTTGATTTCTCGTTTATTTTCATCAAGAATATTTACCAGTGTGGAGTCAACAAGTTTCGAACAGAGGACATTGCAGAAAACGCAAAGAGTTGCAAACCAGAGTATAAGGCTTTTTTTCTTCTTCATCCAAATTGCTACACTTAGCCCACTTAATAGAATCACTGAGAAAGACACGGAACTTTTGTTCATGCATGCAACTAAACAAAGAACAGCAGTGTAGCTCACAAATGTAATGGCTGTTTCTTCTTTCCGTTTGACATTAACACACCATCTTAAAATTTAAAAAAAGGGAAAAATAAAGAGATTTGAGCAGGATCGAATCAATGCATACACACGCCCGAAAAATTTTTTTTCAACCGTTTTGGGGCACACTGGTATTTTTGTTTAGACGCCTGCGGACAAAGCGACTGGGCATATGTATCCTAAACTGCTAAAGTGTGTATTTTGAACGCACCGCAGATAGCGATGTTACTGAAAAAGCGCGGGAAGGCTTTGAGTACTTTTCACTTGTTCAGTATAGGGACAATGCTTCAAGTCCCACCTCTCCCATCCATATTTCCCCTGAAAGCAAATATAGAAGTGAACAGATGAAATGAATAACAACATATAAGTAAACAAAACAAGCAGTAAATAGCTAAACAATGAATGAATGTATATTATTGAGCATTATAACTTATAGCAGTATGAAAACAGAAAAAAGAGATAAAAAAAAACAATGTTGACACCGAACCGAACGTTGTTCCAAAAGCAAACACGCATACTGGTCTGTCTGTTTTGTTCAGTGAAAGATATTCCCTCCCGTTTTCCACAATTCAAATGTCAGAAACAACACGCTACAGTCTAACCGGCTGTCAGAGGCAAA